>JAZHYW010006103.1:0-105424 GCA_037355805.1 Ixodes ricinus | reverse complement strand
TTAACTAGAGACGTTCTTTGACAACCACTCAATAATTCGTCATTGTATGTGGGCAAGGAGGTCTCCAATGTTCAAGACAATCTTTTCATCCCAGTCTATCATGCTGTGTAAACCGCGCGCATGGAAACGTTTCGCAGCATTTGTTTGAATCCATCTTACATATAACTGAACCTTAAACTATGGGATGCATTGTTAGCAGCAGCTAAGTGTTTACCTGCGCTTTAATTATAATAGCACTGCTTTGTTCTGATCATAGCCATAGGTGTTTTCGTAGCAGTTGTGCATGCCCACCGCCATACCACATACCTTCCGTTGTTGTTTCCTCTTATTCCTATTACTTCACTTCATCATTACCATAGCAGGGAAGATTATTGTCATTGCAGATTATTCTGTGTCCTTGTCCACAGCAATGGTCTTCGTAAAGGCTCGTCAATGCCCGTTTCAGTGGCTCGATATCTCGGTAAGACAAGAGAAGCTCAGCAATGGTGGACTGTAATCTGGCGCGTGTGCAAAACGTCTGCAGTCACAGACAGCTTAAAAAAGACGTGGGGCAAACTCTAAAAAAGTTCGTGTGTTTACTTTTCCGCACAACACTCGGAGAGCCAATCACCGCAAACTCATGGGGGCAGCTCAGCGAATGACGGATTCCGAAACATATGTTTAGACCAATAATGAAAGCCGTTTACAACTCCCTGTAACGCCGGATTAGAGCGCAGCTCTTGAGGAGGAGGAGGGGAAGGGTACTGAGGGGAAGGTATATCCTTTTCCCTCCTCATCACCTCCTCATCCTGTCTGCTACTCCTCCCTCCGAGCGGCGTCGCCGTCGCCTCATGAGGGTCAAGTGACCTCACGGGGGGTCACGTGACGTCACCGGGGTCACGTGACGATGACGATTACGTCATCAGTGACGTCACTGATGACGTCATTAGTGACGATGACAATGGCGATGACGTCATCAGTGACGATGATGATGACGATGCCGATGTCGATGACGTCATCAGTGACGTCATTGATGACGTCATCAGGGACGATGTCGATGCGGATGCCGATGACGTCATCAGTGACGTCACTGACGTCATCAGTGAAGATGATGCATGTCACTGATGACGTCACTGATGACGTCATCAGTGACGTCACGCGTCCCATAATGCACCGCTTGGTTACGCCGACGGCGACGCCGACGCTGACGCCGCTCTGCTGGAAATGGTCGCCTAAGAGCTGCGCTCTAAAGAAGCAGTCTGAGTTGAGACATTAAGCAATGCAAGCGTGACGTTTTGCATTGCTGAGTGTCACAACTCAGACTGCCTTTGGGAGCGCGGTCTCTAGCGCCCGCTTCCGGCTTAAGTGGCGTCGGCGTCGCCGTTGGCGTCGGCGTAACTGCAAGGTCATGTGACCCCAGGTCACGTGACTCCCCAGGTCACATGACCCCGCGCAGGTAATGCGACCCCCTCAGGTAATGTGACCCCCCCCCCAGGTAATATGATCCCCCAGGTCACGTGACCCCCCAGGTCTCGTGACCCCCAGATCCCGTAACCCCCCCCCCCCCCCCGAGGTCACGTGACTCCCGTGAGGAGGAGGTAAAAGGAGGGGTATACCCTCCCCTCAGTATTCTTCCCTCCCCTCCTCAAGAGCTGCGCTCCAATTCGGCGTTACAGGCAGTTTTAAATGGCTTTCACTTTTAGAGCGCAGCTCTTAGGCGCCCGTTTCCGGCTTGAGCGGCGTCGGTGTCGGCGTCGGCGTCGGCGTAACCTAAGGTCACGTGACCCTAAGGTCACGTGACCTCTCCAGGTCATGTGACCGCTCCAAGGTCACGTGACCCCCCCCCCCCCCCGAGGTCACGTGAACCCCCCCTCCGCGCCTTCCCCTCCTCAGGAGCTGCGCTCACATTCGGCGTTACAGGGAGTTGTAAACGGCTTTCATTTTTTTGGTCTGAAACATTCGTTTCGGCATCGGCATTCGCACAGCTGCCCCGTAAGCTGCGGTGATTGGCTCTCCGAGCGTTGTGCTGAAAAGTAGACGCATCGGGCTTTTTTTAGAGCAAGTCTCGATCGTCTTGTATTCGCCCCGCAGCCAATGCGGAGAGCAAGTCGTCTGCTTCTGGCGCAGGAGTTGCGATGACATCACACGGACGCCGAGCTCCGATTGGCTGATTGAAAAAAATAGTGGGTAGACCTCAAAGCATCTAGCATTGAGATCTACCCACTATTTTTTTTTCAGTCTGCCAATAAGAGCTCGGCGTCGTTCTGGCGTCACCGAAACTCCTGTGCAAAAGCAGACGACTTCCTTTCTGGAAAGGATTGCGGCGTCCGCCAAATAAAAGAGCGAATACCAATCATGAAACAAGAAGCATAGTAATCGTAGACTACTGTTTGTGTTTTTTAAGCTGTCCGACCTTAGCAATTACCGTCGCTAGCATCCCCACGCAAGACGGTCTTGGTTTTTTATATCCCGTCTTTAATCTTCCTATCTTGTCCTATTACTTGTAGATAGAGATGCCATAAGGTTGTTTTACCTAATATTTTATTTACACATATTATATTTACCTTGCCCACCACACTCCGCTTGTCCTGGGATCGCTGCACTTTTCCCCGCAGCTAAAAAAGAAATGCAGCAGTTCAGTTTTTGTTTACATAAACATTTATGTTACCACAATGAAAGCAATAATACAGATAATTGGTCGTATTTACAAGAAAAAGGCTTTTCTCGGCATCGCGATCATTGTCTTCTGCGTCGGGTCTCGGCTGCGCGTGCGACGAAGTGTTATGGAAGGCAGTAAGATCGCGCTCGAAGCGAACTAGCTACTGGGTTCTTAACATCTCACCTGCTGAAAACTTTGATGTGCTATAAATGTTTGCTGTTTTCCTTCAATTGTTATAATTTGTCGATTTCCGTGATAGTGCTATACTTCGTTTCAGTTTAATTCCAGGCGCGGCCAGCGTTAGGACGTAATCTGACCAATCAAACAGCATCGAAAGCGCAAATGAGGATTTCTGTATTTATGGTTGGTTCAGAAATGACAAAAAACTTAGAGACATGACGAACACCATGATGGTGCGCTTTTGAAGCTCTCTGAATGGTCCCATCAGCTCGTAGTCCTAGCTTTGGCTGCGTCTACAATTGGACACGAACCTGAACGCGAATATTCGCTGGCAGACTGATTGACAGCAGGCGCAAGCCGACCAATGACAGTGTGCTTGGTTACCATTCCGCAAGGTACAGTCCGACCATTACACACCTGAAAGTATCTAAATCCGGATGGATCACGATAATCAAAAGATATGAAAAAAAAATTCCTTTAATGTTTGGGATTTTGTTAAAAAACATCACACTTCTGGCTTTTACTTTCATATGCTTGCTCTCTTGTATCAAACAACAATAATCTATGTTAATACAGTTTGGACCCAATATTTTTTCATAACCCTTTTCGCCCATACGAGAATGTCTAGGTACTCCATACGCAGCAACACATACGAGGGGAAACTAAAAGGAAGTCACCGATTATCTTAATGTGTTTGTGAATGATAGATAGTATTCTCACCGCAAACGACACCATATAACAAGGAAAGGAAGTCCAGAATATTTACGGATGCCATTGGGGTAGGAGATGTTGTAAGAAAAAGAGGCTCCTTGCGTTATTTGCGAGCAATGACGTAGACACAAGCCGAGCATGTGCTGTATGTTCTATACCAACAAGCGCTTAAGCTGTGATACTGTGATATTTTGAAATGTCGAATTCGAACGTCTTGGCAGCTTTAAAGGCAAGTGAATGTGACGGCCTTTAACTAGCGAGTAACCTTGCGCTACCCTTTTGTAAAGACAATACCCCTAAAAGCAAAGGCCTCCGAAGAGACAAGAATTCCGCAACCATTTTTGCACTTTCAGTGAAAACCGCTCAGAATTATTCTTTGAGATCCGTAACCCACGAACCACGCGTTAGTTGTTTTCTCACCGCAACGGCAGTAGCAGAAAAAGGTTTGATAAAAAAGAGCCGCGTTCACCCCTCAACTCGCAGCCAGAACAAGGTGACCACCTTTTCCACAAGGGCGTCACCTATTGAATGTCGTTACTTCCACCTTCCAGTATGCGCAGGAACATTGTTTTGCCATCGCGACGCCAATAAAGTCATCCAGGATAGGAGCGTAACCGTCACCCAATCTCGTTTCACCTCACCTCTATTTTCTTCTTTTTTTATATATACTATTTGCAGGTTGAATTGTTTATTCATTTCTCGCCGCCCATACCGGGTAAGATGGCTGGGGAAGAGACTAAAACGAAAAAGTGTATACCTCCAATGTTCATTAGAGCCACGCTCTCGGGTTGCCAAGGGGAATGCGTTGAGTTTCACACATCGTTAAAGGGACACTGACCGGGTATTTTTTCCTGCCGAGTTATTTTTTTTAACATGACCTATTAGAGCTTAAATACCCAGAACACATCTAGTGGCTCGAAATTCGTTTTGTTTCCGCCCGAAAACAGCCGTTAGAGGATTGGCCGGTTTCAGTCGCGCTCACTCTCATTTCCATGGTCGCGTGGCGTTCAGAGCATAGTGCAATATAGTTAGGGTTCCTGTGTTTTCGGAGTTTATTTTTCGTCAAATTCAGAGGGTGTTTTTCGCAGTTTAGTTTTGCCGAAAATTTGAACTTTATCCGGGTTTATGTTTGTTTCATTTCCAATTCTCCGAAATTTGGAGTTTAATTTCGCCGTGTTTCTTGTTAAACATAAATAAATATTATCCGGGTGTAAACGTATGTTGGACAAACAGGCACACACACACACACACACACACACACACACACACACACACACACACACACACACACACACACACACACACACACACACACACACACACACACACACACACACACACACACACACACACACACACACACACACACACACACACACACACACACACACACACACACACACACACGATTGTATCAGTTAATGTTTTCTTCAGTTGTATTTCGCGTTGGTGCCATTACTACAACTACTAAGTTGTCCTAGGACAAACGTTGCACACAAGTTTTGCTTCAATAAATGTCGATACCTTAAAATCAATAAACTCCTGAAGGTAGTCGCTGCGGAGCTTGTATTCATTCCATACTATTCCATCAATCTACAGCGCGGCCGCGCGAGGGAGTGATAAAGGGTGTAATAGAGAAGTTTCAACTGTCCCTCTTATCCACTTTATGCAACCTCAATTGTCCATAGCTTCCACTGTTGCAAAAACACAACCTCTCCTTCCTCTAAAGCACAAATAGTATTACCCAAACTGGAAACATTACCAGTGACTTTTGTCGTGACCCGAAAGCACAATGACCTGTTGTCCTGACCGAAATTTGAAACATAAGTTTGGTGGCATTTTCCCGGGACCATTGAGTCTACGCGCTGATCAACCCATTAATTGTAAAATACTTTTATGTGTGCGTGTGTGTGTGTGTGTGTGTGGAGGGAAGGGGGAATTGGCACATTGAAATCCGGAGTTTATAGGATAGCATCCAAATTGACCACAACTTTACCGGCGGGTGTTTTTCGGTATTTTTCGGATTTGTCCGAAAACACGGAACCTTAAATATAGTGTAGCCAAAGTCGTGGGTCAATTAAGGCGCACATTCAATAATAAATTGATAAAAGAATATGAACTCAATTTTCGTGGCCTTCGAAAAACTGTAAATACGTTGATCGAAAAAAAAATGTTGTAGAGATCACAGGATCACAGGGCGTTCCCGAAACAAGTTCGGGAAGGTTCGGGAAGTAGAGATGTATAGTGAAATCAAACGCGGTGGACGTTTCTAAAACCCTGCACTCTAAGAAAAAGCGCTTACTAGAGTGCCGCCATCGTTGATGCGCCGGCCGTGCGGCTTTTGACCGTTGTCCTGGCGCCCTTTCACTTTGCATTCTTTGGAACGTACTTTAAAGGTGTTTATATTTTCTTTTGCGTTTAACTGGGATGAAAATAGCCACGCAGCACGTGGTAAAAATGTTTCCAAATACAAAAGAAAAGGTTTGTTCTGTTTTTTTTTCCTTTTGTATTCTTTATAATATATGCGTTGGTGCTTGTTTTTTTTTGTTTTTTTTTAAGAGACGATGGGGTTGTTACGAAGACGCGCATGCGCAAACTGGGGTAGTCTATGCGGGGAAGCGAGAACATGGCTGCTGGGAGCCTATGGGGACGCTGTTTTATAGACTGTCACAATTAATCACTGTGTGTATCGCGGCATGGACACTCGGAACACCTGACCTCTATGTCCTCGTGCCGTGATGGAAGAGAAGGGTTTTTCCATCTCCGCCGCGACAACAGGCAACAACAAACGCCGACAAAAAAATCCTGCAATGTGTCACACCTAAATATCTCGGTTTAAAACCTTGAACTAAAGACGCCCTTTGATTCCTGCATTCTTTAAGCTGAATATAAATCCAAAAGGTCATTGAACTTATCGAATCTCGCTTGAGTAAAGCATATCCCCCATAGTCCCTATGCAGTATTAAAGTGCATGTTGTGCCATCTCAACATAAGCTCATTTTTGCGCACTTGCTTACGTTATGTGAAACTCTCATCACAGAAAAGTCAAAACAACTAAGACATTTAGGGTGAATATATACGCAAATTTAAAAAATACGCGTAGTAGTTACCATATTCCCTAAGCAAACATTTCAACCATCACACTCTTTTCTGTTAAGAGATCACATACCCCTCATACTGACGAGCAAGAGCAGGAGCTCTTGGAGCTTGAGGACGTTCATTTCGAATAACAGCATTATCGGTTAAGAAAGCAGGTTTTCGGTTTTATGTTCAAACTATGACGTCATGCTTTGGGCAATGTCTCGTGGGTACGCTCTGGACGAAACAGTAGAGAGGTGATATTTTGCAGCAACTTGAACTATAACATTTCAGCACTATCCGTATTTGCGGAAAAGAAAACGACTTTAAAGAAAGACAGCTTGAGGCTAGAGGAGGGAACACGTGTTATCTGTTTTTTGTTTATAAACATGACATTCTATATTATCCTGACATGACTCCGACAGCTGCACCCTTTCCTATTGGTGAGTGGTTCAACTATCCCATATGTTTGTGTCATTTTTCTTCTCTTCAGCGCAATAGATGAACTTCCCGTGGACTTGCGTGCCCATTCGTGTGCTTACCCTAAAGCGGCGGTCACAGCGCTTGTACCGTACATGATACAAGACAGTCGGCAGATTTTGGTCCGATGCGCGGTTTCTCCTTGTATGCCGGTCGTGACACATTGCTCTTAAAACAACTGTCTGCAAACATGTCCAAAGCACACAAATGTATGAAGCAAGGACGCCTCAAACATGGGCGTACCAACGGGGGGGGGGGGGAGGGGGTCGCTTGCCCCTTCAGTTCTCAGAGTGGGGTGGCAAGGCATGTGTTTTGCCCCCCCCCCCCCCCCCGAAACAGCCGCCTCTGGGCAGGGCAAACACCGGCCGGCAGCGCCCAAGGAATACCAAGGGCACCGCCCCCCGGCCTTAGGGGGGGTGGGTCCGGTTTGCCCCCCACTCAAAAGAAGTTGGTACGCCACTGGCTTCAAACATGCGCGGGCGTGTCAGCGGACAATTCTGCCAATATGTCCACAGCAATCATTATAAGATATACGAGTATTGCAACTATAACTTAACGGTGCCTCCACATGTAGGCATATGTGCTCACTTTTTGCATATGTTATGTTTTTTGAGAAACAAGGGTAAGATATATGAACTAAAGAGTGCATTCTGAAGAAGTCTTCAGAATACACTCGCTCTACAGAAACAATTTGTTCCTTAGTGTGTTTCCACGTCAGATCGTACAATGACTGTCCGGGTAATATTTGTTTATATATTTCTGGGAGCAATATATTTAAAATCTATGTTCTTGGAAGGAACATTCAGCTATATGTGAACACCATAGCTAAAGTGTTGCCGGAGATATAAAATTGAGAAGCTCGATGTGTGGACATTGCCGAGATTTCACTATGGTAATTTGCGTAGCCACCAATGTCACACCAAAGCACGCACGCAGATAAAAAAATCATTTATTTTATAGACAAATACGACATGCACAACCAAAAATTGAAAATTATAATTGTATATTTCTAAGCTAAAAGAAATTACGAAACCCGTAAAAAAGACGCGTTTTAACGACATATTCACAAATTATTTACCAACAAACTACTTTATGCAAAACGTCGCAAAATATATCAAATTGCGCATCTTAAAATACAGCTTCCGAATATATCAAAAATATTTTGTTAGCCAGTATTGTAATTTTGTTACTAATGCACAAACCTGTCATTTCTCTAAAAGTAGCAAAATTGCACGTGAATATTTAAAGTAACTCCATCTTTTTTAAACTTTTCTTAACTTTTTGAAGTAACTTGGACTAACTTGGGATGGCAAATTATTACGTAACATATTGTAGCACAGCGTCACTAGCTGATACCAAATCAGCCTTGTCATCGTCAGCCTTGTCATCGGCACGGCAGCTGCGCCGCTAGGGCATACTGTATATAAGGCCTCACGGTGCGGGCAATAAACGTTGTTGACCTCGCTACTTGCGTACGAGCCACATGGTGTCAGAAGTGCTTTATCGCCTGAGCGCCGCGGATCAATGAAGCAGCCATCGCGCTAAGATTTTGTGCAGCGTTGCCCATAGGTTGTGCATTTCATTTTGTAAAATTTGCAAAGTGCGAACTTAGTGGAGGAAAAACTAAAGAAAAAAAAAGCTTAACTCCCATGAAAATGCTGCGAAACCACCGGTCTTCAAACAATAGGAATTGCTTATTGTTACTACTAGTCCTACTATAGTAACTTGTTAAATTGGAAACTTGTGAATATCAAAGCGTAATAATCGTGATTTATTTATTATTTCAATTACAGTCATGTCCTATTAAGACGCACCCCGTAAATATAGATGCCTCTCAAATAGACAACATTTTCGCGAGCAAACTGGGTAAACTCATGCATTTTTGTCCCATTATTATGGACGACCAACATTATAAAAAATCTTTTGAGAAAGAGAGGTGTCCATATTGGACAAAACATCCCTGAATTCATAACTTAATAGCACATCACCAACGGAATACGTAAACGCCACAAAAAAGTGCTTCAGTAAACAATAAAAAAAAAGCATAATAACTTCTTGGAATGAATGCACTCAACCAATCCATTAGAGCAGTAATTCTCAAATGTGGGTCCGCGGACCCTTTGGGGTCCGCAAAGGTATTCTAGGGGTCCGCGAAGCCCCGCCTCATCTGCCAAGCCCGGCAATAAAAGTGGTATTTTTTTCAGGTCGAAAAGAAATGTTGTTTTTGAGCGAGTTTTCTCGTGTGAACGTCAATAAGAGATGTCTACTTCACACTAGCCCTTAGCTATATCCATTTATTATATCATTATTATATTCGAACCTATACCTTTCCTCTCCTCTCACCACGAACGGGGTCCTCCATCATCTCCGGCGATCCACAAGGGGTCCGCGAAACATCGATGGTTGAGAACCACTGCATTAGAGCATAATGCTTGTTTTCCTTTTCTCCGTTCAATATATCACTTCACCTCTATAAGGACGTATTTACGCGAAAGTATTCATTTTAGAAAAATTAATACTAAAAGTTTCTTTCTCCGAACGGAGTGCAAACACAAAAATTCGTAGCTTGTTTCAGAGTGCAGAAGCAAGGCCCAAAAATAGAATCTACTTAGGTCCTCCTTTTTGTGTCCTTCTGTCTTGGTTGCCTATCCTTCTGTCTTGACGCTTTTTTTAATTAACACTGCATTCTAAGCAGGTGTTAAAGACGTATAGGGTGGTGATCAATGTAGTTGTGAGATTTAGTGCAAGCTTTAGAAGCCATGCACAAAGACACTCTCAGAAGATCTACATGGTGTCTAACATTTAATCAGTGCGACGTTCATTTATTATTTTCCTTGAAGGTATCAATGGGGTATCACTCATGGGGCCCTTAGAACGAAGCGTTGCAATTTCACAATAAACATATATAGCAACAATTGGAACAAACACAACGTACAGAATAACTACAAGGTAATTTTCTGAAAATTTCAATGGGGAAACGGGGCCTGTTTTCGCCTGTGTTCGGTAACTGGTGCCATTCAGCTCCATGTATCATAAAAGGTCCATCGGCCACCATTTTCCCATTGAAAATTTCAGGAAATAATGTGTAACTTGTGAATAATGTAACGGTTAAGTTCTGAAACTTTGGCATTTGGTTCTTGCCGCTAGGGCTACATATGTGGGCGTAGAATAAGCATGCGGTGATCCGTAGTTTTGTTTTTGCGGTGAAATAAACTCTGCAAGGTTGTTTTTCTTTGTGCCAACCAGTATAAAGCACAGACTGCAAATAAAGTTTATTTTCATTTTATATTGCTTTAAAACTGTGTATCCGGTTTACTTTCTGCTTGCAACAACAAAAACTCTTATGCCACATTTTTCTTGGCTACGCATTTTGTTTTGAAATGCCTGCCAAATGTGGCAAACTGACAACACGTCACTGTAACAACTCACCTTTAAAAAATATCGATCTTCTTTTTTTTGTATTTAAGAGATGATCTAACAGTCGTCTATTCTTTCTATGATAACTTTTCATCGGTTACCTTATGCTTTTACATTTCTATCACCAGAATATTCTTTCATTTTGCTGACATTGAGTCTGCTAAAAACGAAGTATCTGAAATCATCACTACGCGGAGCACAATGTGCACATATTAAAACAAAAATATACTATAAAAATTATCTAAGAAATAAATTATAATTTGTGCAAATATTTTTCTCACCGTATGCGCCGCCGGACAGCAACATAAACACCAGAAATCGCATCACGCTCATTGCGAAAGGACACGTCGTAACTAAAATGTTAACTCATCCAGTTTTACTTTCAGTTGAGGACGCTGGAGTTTTGTATTATAGCTGTGCAATATCTGTGTGCGTGTGCAAATGCGTAAATTAAACTCTCTTCTTCTTCTTTTTTCTTTAAAGCAACATTAGCTTCCATTGTTTTCTGTTGAAAGGGAGTCATTGGCATTTGGAGTGAATAAAACGTGGCTTCCGCGTGACGTAGACATACGTATTTCTATTAAATCAAGCTCAGAATATTATATGTCTTATCTTGTAGTTTTTGATCGAGAGGAGAAACATAGAAATAAATAAATATCGTTAATAAACAAAGTGTTCGATCGTGACCTTTTAGCTAGAAGACCTCTTAATGTAACAGAAATGCATATCTTTATCCTACGCCTTTTATCGTTTCCCTTGTTGTTCTTGTTTTGTTTATTCATATTACATGCACGGTAACTGGTGTGTTAACGTTCCAAGAGGGCTTGCAAACGTTTTTTTTAAGTGTAACTCCATTAAGACTCAAGTGTTTGAAAGGGCTTTGGAGCGCACTGCCTCTTCACGGAACTACTTTACTGGACCTGTGTTTATAGCTGTCAAATTTAAACTTGCTTCCTTCTAAGAAAAGGCCGCCCATTTGTGTTTTAACGCAGCCGTAGTTATTGCTAATGATGTCATCGAGACGCGGCAGTATAGTGAAACAGGAAACTCAGTTAACGTTATCATTACGTGAAGACACTCAGCACAAGAAACGATCCACGTGATACATCATTCTAATTGTGCTATGCGTGGTTTGACTGTAAGTCTGAACGAAGACGACGCTACGGGCTGATCGGACCAATAAGACAGCATCAAAAGCGTACCAACATGGTGTTTATCAAGCTTTAGTTTACCTCGTTCTATCACCGCTGAACCAATCATCTAGGAGGAAGTCCCACGGACTCGCGCTTTTAACGCTCTCTATGCACCAAGAAAATGAGGGAGCTGTTGAGGCGCGAGGACGCTAGGACGTAAGAACGCCGAGCTCTGGCTCTAGTGATTAATGGGTAGACCTTAAAGCTGTAGCTGTCCTTGTCTTCCAGTGCACTCGTCGAACGCGTTCGAATGCGAGATGCCAAACGCCGGCAGCCGGCGCTCCGCGTTCAAACGCGTTCGACAAGTGTCGCCTAATTGAAATAAAAAGTCCAGCATTTTTACGACCAGAATCATGGAAAAATGCGTAATAGAAAATTCAGCGTCTGACGTCATTTGTGCGCATCTACGTAGATTCAAAGGGAGCATGTGTTTTATATGTTATAAACAATTAACACTTAAGCCGTGATATTTGGAAGCATGAAGTTCAAATGTTAGCAAGCTTGGAAGGCACGTGAATGTCACTACCCCTAAGAATAGGAAATATTGCGCACAACGTTTTTAAGAAGGCATGCTATGTTTTTTGCGATAAACAATACACATTTTTTCTTGCTAAAGTGTTTATTTGTTGTTTGTCACGCAAACTTATTCCACGCGTGCACCCTTGCAGTTTGGTACGTGAAATTCTATGTTGTTATTTGCCATATTACGAGTCTCCGAAACGTTTAACCTTCAGCAATATGCTGTTAAATGCCTTAAGTGATACTTCGTCAAGTTTAGTATTTGGTGGATTTCATGAAGATCTCTGAATTGAAGCATTCATTGTTAAAAAACCAAGGTCCCGGTCACTAATTTCGACAAATATATTCAAGTTTTCACTGTTTCTAAAGTTCGACAAATATTATACGACATGGGAAAATAAGAGTTTTTTTTTTATTTCAGTTTGAATTGATGTATCGCCATTGAATTACTTAGGTTTTGACTACGATACTTTGGTTGCATTACCAGATTGAGTCATTGTGTGTCATCATTACAAAATACACGTTAAAACGTAACATTATTGCGCAACCTAGGAAAAGTTTTTCTTGTGCTTTTTCTGTCGGTCATCCCACAACCCGTTCGCAAAGAATCCGAAATAAACAGTCACGGCACTTAGATTCCCAGGAAGTATTTTGTGTGCCCAGTTTGAATGATTACAAATTTAGGATTAATCTTTGATAATTTAGGTGATTAGTTGATAGGTCTGATGATCAGGGTAATAGAATTGTCAAAGTATTGAGAAATTCCAAATACAACCTTATGCACTTTGGAAACGCAATAGATCATTTTCAAAAGTCCGCGCCATTGCCTGCCCGTCGTTGCTTGTTCACATACTCTGAGCATGTATTGGACACCAATGCTGACGTCACTGTTCGGCGAGGACTCGGATCAGATCCCGCGCTTCATGTGCGAGCAATGGCGACCACCAATGTTCCCTGATGGACTTTGATAGAATCGGAGGGCGGAGAGTTTTTTTTTTAAAAAGATGCTGCTAGCCTGCTAGAAGTGCATCAAATTATTTTTTTTATTATTATTATGCCTTACTTGTTTTTACTTATTTATTATGTTTCATTTGTTCACTTGATTTTTCCACCGTGTAGCCCCACGTACACACACACACACACACACACACACGCACACACGCACATGTTTGAAAACATGGCTTTCTAGGAGAAGGGCTTACGGCCAAATTTCCAACAGTGTTTACGCACTGCTGCTTCTGCAGAGACACTGCGGTCGGCACATGTATACGATCGTAATGTTTAAACTTGCTTTTGTGAGCCATCTTGTTAAATATAATACCGGCCGTTCGACCTCAAACACAGCTTAACGCTCAACGAACGCTTGCATCGCAGTAATTACACATCAGCCACCTTGGTGGCTCCAAGAGCAAAGCGCCGGCATACGGATCCGGACCCCAGGTGCCGGCTTTAAATCCCGACCGAGGGGCCCGCAATCGCGGTGAGGTGTATTTCGAAGAAGAAGCTGTGCAATCGAGCTTACGTTTGCACTTCAAAAAATCCCCAAGTGTTCGACATTAATCCTCAGTCCTCCGCTGGGGCGTGCAAGAATACTCTTCGTTGCTGTGGCAAGTAACATCCGAAATTTGACTTGGTTTGACAGTGATCGCTCAAATATGGCAAACCAGTGAGGAAGCTCAGGGACGTTTTGATTGAACAATGGCATCTGCGAAACCTCAGCAGTTAAGACGTAATTATTAGTGTTTATCGTTCATTAAATGTTTTGCAAATATATAGTCAGAGCCCCATCATAAGCTAATCTCAGTGCACAGATCATAGCCATTGGATAACGTTAATGATTTGGCTACGTAGTTGCTGGATAAATCTTCAAAGTACAAACAGAGCAACGACGGGGAGAAAGTAAAAGAAGACTGACAGACGACAGCGGAGATGCGCGAAGGTTATTCGAACTGGTATCATTTTGAAACCAATTTACAGTTTCGGTTCTAATTTAAATTTAACGTGACTCACTTGTGTATCCGAAAGAAACACAAAATATATCCGCAGCACAAAAAATTTTGATTTGCAAACGTTAGCATTTCGCCTGCCTTCTTAGTGTATAGTGTCATATGTGATGTACCAGGGTGCTTGACAACACCACATTTGTTGTATCACTGCGGTTCTACTGCTTTTCTTTTTTTTTTGAACGACGGCACATGTCGGTAGTGTTGATGTCCGTATGTTTTGGTTCATGAGCTCGGCAATCTAATTCTAATTGCCACACTATTTTATATCACTCTCTTGTGGCCGGGCATGTCATATTTTAAATGCGCTTGGCATTCACTACACTAAATATTGATATTTTATACATATTGCTCAAACTCTATCGTAGGGCTTTTTTGTACTTTACACTACCGTTCGTTTCGTCACCTCTACACTACATTTATCTTGTGTGCAATACGCCAGCCAGTCGCGTTTTCCGGTTAGTGTTATAGGACAATTTACCACAATACAAAACAAATATATATATATGTACATACTCCTGTCCGATCTCTTTATGGATGCACGCTAATCTATCAGATCCAACCACCTGAGCTAATTTGTTATTCCGTTGTTTTGCATTGCATTATAAATAGGTTTGTTTCTGGTTTTGGGGGTTTATCTTTTTTTTAATTCAAAAGTTTCTCGGCCTAAATTTTCGGTGTGAGTAAAAATTGGGAGTTTAAGGGTGTTTACACTGAAAACAAAAATACAGTACGCGAGTATGGGGTTACCCTAACCCCTAGCATGCCCATGACCCGAATACTTTTACAAAAAAATGTCCCTGTATAACGAAGGAAAAATATATGAGGCGTCTAGTTCGTTAAGTGACAAGCAGCCTTGAGTATAGTTATGTAGATTTGTTGTCCGGGAGAACACAAAATGAAGCTGCAGATAAAGATATATTTCCGTGCAGCTTGGGTATTTCTTACTCGAGAGTTTAGAAATTATTTTATTAATTTTGATTTTGATAAAACCGGTTATGAGGTTACTTTTCGGTTTTTATTAATCAATACCGAAAAGACAGAACCTACAGTTATAAACGAGTTTCGTCAAAGTTTCTTTGGCGTCAGGTCCCGCTGATGTTGCGTCTTGCTGAGTATCTACATGGGCGACTTCTTCGCTCTACTGTACTCGTCTGTTGGTTAGAGGAGGACGCCTCTTTTCAAAACGACCTCATTTGCTTTCAGCAAGTTCCACCCGACGTCACTTTAGAGAGCACTTGCTTTGCAGTGGCATCTGCACTCCTAATGACGTCCTGACAAACTTACTCTGCCTACTGTGCAAGGTATTTACCATTTGCCACAAGGGAAACAAAATGTTTCTAGAAGCCCCACTGGCCACCTGAACACAAACAGTTGACACAAATGAACATTTAACTTCGTTTCTTTAATGCCAAGTCACAACTATCTATTCTACGGACATGTTCCTCCATGGCAGTCTCTATAGTTAAATAATGCGCTTTCTACTGGTGAATTTATATGGCGATATGGTCTACGTTCACTACTCAAATGTTAGCGTTCATCAAATCCTAGGTTTATTGATTATTATTTTAATGAAATTTTGAATGTCAGATTATTTTAGAACCCACGCATCGAATAACTGTTCTCGAAATCGGGTTAATGTTATTGTGCTTTTTGAATGATGCGCAAAATAAGTTCGGAGATGCATAACGGGTCTTCATTTTAAAGAATTGTAAGGGATACAAGCTAGGTATCTAGAAATAACCTGATTGTCCATTGTACTTTTGGAAAGTGCGTTCTACTTAAGTTTGTCTGGATTTAACATATTTTATCGGTGTATATCTATATGGCCATTTAATTAATTAAGAAATTCGATCATGTCTTTTTGATCTATACTACAACAAACAAGGGGCAATTTGCAATCATCGTGCTTTGTAATTTTATTTTCAAATTGGTAGTGTTATGTAAACAAGCAGTTTCACCTGTATTGTAAAAGTTGTGTATCATAGAGGCGTTGTTTTTTTATTTTCAATATAATGATACAAGAAATAGGGACATGCGCACTATATTTCAATCTTGGGGAAAAAAATTGCAATGTTGTTGCAGCGTCACGTTAGCGTTTAGGAGAATGTTCATTTAATATTGCGTTGGTCGTCACGCAGGTACCTCCAATGCAAATCTGTAATATTGAATAGAAGACTTTCATTAAGATAGAACGCAGTAGACCTGGTAAAAATGCAATGTGTGTGGCTGTAACATAATTATTTATATATCTCATTAGCGTTCTTTTAGATGACGTTCGTGAATTGACCTTAAAGTTAAATATCTGGAATCGTTTTTCTTCAATTCTTAATGTGTACAACATGTGGTCCTATTATTTCTTTATATTGCTGCAGCTATAACTGAAGCCTTTAGTTAAATACAGTAATCAATTGACGGCTACTTGTTCTAGAAATGCTTGTCACGTCCTGATTATTTTTTTTATAACATCTATATCACGATACTGTCACTACATTTTTTTCCGCAAGATTTGTTGAACAGCTATTTAATACAGCCTTTTATTAGCAGATCCATAACATCCAGCTTTTTTTAAAGAATAACAAAATTACGATCACCCGAGAAGTGAATGAGGGTTTTAACAAATTAGAAGCGAAGCCTACTCACGCCTACTCAATCGGGTTAAACAATAGTTAGGAAGGCAGCACCAGAATATTGATATATTCTCGCGCTTAATCTATGTTGAACAGCTCTGAGAATTTAGTGTTAATTACTGTGTTTTTTACATTTATTATCTTCGGATGTGCCGGTGAAAGAGAAAGTTGAGCGGTAGTAGAACTTTCAACTCTAACGGATGTATTAATTAACAAAGGATGCTTAATTTGTTTTCATGGCCATCACAACTCCGAAAACGAAACCGCAAGACATAGCGTTTGGCAAACACTAGCAGAAATGTAGCATCGAAATATTAATGCGAATAGCATTTTAATGCGAATAGCATTCTTTGGCTACTTCACGCACTTTTCGTCTATGTATCTATCTGGCTATCTAACCTCTTACGCCGCGGGTCGATAAATAAATAAAAAAAGACCGGCGCCGGCTGGGATTCGAACCGTTGACCCTTTGATCAGCAGGCAGACGCGCTAACCACAGAGCTATGAAGGCAGTCATTCAACGCTCTCTAAACGGTTGTTTATATCTTTACCGTAGGACGCGCTTTACAGCGCTGTCACAGCTACCGGTGCGCGCGCGTTCCATGCACGAGGGCTCATTCCGCTCTCGTGAGGCTGAGCACGGCCGCTAGCTCACCCTCTCCCGCGCTCGGGAGAGGGTGATGTAGTGGCCGTGCTCAGCCTCACGAGAGCTGGAATGAGCCCTCGTGCATGGAACGCGCGCACCGGTAGCTGTGACAGCGCTGTAAAGCGTCTATGGTAAAGATATAAACAACCGTTTAAATACCGTTGGTTGAAACTAGCTGAGACGCCAGAAAGTCTGGTCGGTACCATTTTGAGTGTTTGTGCGTATGGCGCGTGCTTTGCTCGCCTTCCTAAGTGACACAAACGCACGTGCTGGGCTGCGGAGATCGTGCACAGGGCTGTGAAAGTGTCAACAAATTTAGAATCGCCTCAAGAGTGGGCTGGCGTATCTAGAGTGTGCCGGCCACCTGACGAACGCGCATAACTCCGCACCGTTTGATGCTATTCGCATTAACGTAGATAATCATTCCCAAAGGATGGGTTCTGCTGACTTTTTAGGTAAGAAAGCTATTTTTTATAACAAAGTAAGTCCTATGGGTTCACGGGTGATAGAACTGTAATAAAGGAAGGCCATAGATTGGAATGGGACGTTGCCCGTACTTTTCCAGTAGTCATTTATGTTCGTGATTTACTTTATATATATGCAAAACATTCAGTGGTGAAGTATTTTTTATAAGGAAACTAATTGAAAATTATACTGGTTTAATCTTCTTAAACGCCAATATAATTTAGAAAATACATTCCACCCTCAAACGTAAAGGAAACGTGCAGAGTTACTTGTGTTCTTTTGTAGCTTAATGGATACTGCTTATGTCAAAGTCAATATACCTCTTGGCAAAATACTCAGGCATCAACAAGCATGCAGAGAATATCTATGCGCTGTAAGTGCTGCTGTAAGGCAAGAGGACGTAAAAATAAAACTAAGCACTGGGGTCTGCATTACTTTCTACAGCGTACGATAAAGCAGCACCGCTGTACAGCTTTTGTTGGTTCTAGACAATATATCTATGGGGCCAGCGTCGTGCCGCAAAGCCCCTACAACGGAGACAAGCGAGCTCAATTTGAATTAAGGTTCTTTGCCGCTCTTTTCTTTTGAAGGTTCTGTGCTGCAAAATGCTTTGCAATCGCAAGTTAGTTCAAGTAACTGAAAACAGATAAGGAGCGTTTGAAAGAAACAAAAATTTGAGTCTTTAGAACATTGACGTGCAATTTGGTCGCACCCAGAGAGATCAGCCTCGTTTCTTCATCTAAAACAATACTACAATAATACTAAGCATGTGTTTTACATATTCCTAAAACGAATAAAAAGATATGCATTTTGGTAAATTTTGCGACGTTTTCTATACCGGGCGTTTCGGCAAAGGATTTCGAAAACCTCTCATTATAGGGTGGTTGAAAAAAGAAAAGAAAAAACTCTTTCCGGAAACAAACTGCAAACCACGGCGGACGTCAAATAAAGCAAAAAAGATACAAATTAGTTAAATAATTAACTAAATTGTACTAATTAACTTTAATATTTTAAAATAAACATATCGTTCCAAAGAGAAACTTGGTAAGCATCACCTAAAACGACTTTATCAACTCATTTTAGAAAGATGTAAAGCAAGGGAGGAGCAATTTTTTATGACGTTACGAGAAACCGCTCAATTTGTACGCTTTTTCTAGGTTTCGGTTTCTTATGGAAGCGAATCTCTGCGCCCGCAGTCCTGCTGGCCGAGGCGCGCAACCACTGCCTCTCCTCCCTCATCCGATATAAAAAGTATGAAGCACGTGTGTTGTGCTTCTCGGCTACTGAGCTGCCGGACAGCGGGCGCAAAAATGTGTTCCACTGATCTCTACGACAATAGCGGGAGCGCACTTCCTCGCTCCGCTGCAGCTCCACGATTCCGGCCACCAGACGGCCACCTTATGCCACCAAGCAATCAGCCGGGTGAACGTTGCGGAGGCTGGGCGGCATCTGCTGGAATCACCGACCTCTATGGCAATGGCTGGATCACGCATCCCCGCTTGTTCGCTGCAGCGCGATGGCGGCCACCGGACGGCCATCTTGCATGCAGAAAAATTTCGTTTTGCCAGCGTTGCAGAGCCCGGCGGCGGCGTGCTGAAGACACGTTTTCTACTCGTTCCGTCGTCATTGGGCGAAGAATTATTATTATAGCTTTTCGGCAATACTTGATGTCCACCGTGGCTGGCAGTTTGTTCCCGAAAAAAAAGATTTTTATTTTCTCAACCACCCCATTTTTTAATTTTTTTTTTTTAGATCCTTCGTTAGAATATTCGATATAGTAGTTGGTTGGTCAATAATTTGCGAATGTGCAGTCGCCGCGGGAGTTAATAGCTCCACGCGAGCGCGCGTTTATTTCGAGGGGCGCTCGACTGGTGACTTGCGATAAAACTAAAGATGACGTCAGGGCGAGTCCATGCGGAGTGGACGGGGAAGCCGCTCAATTCAAGGGAACCGTTGCTATCATCTGCCTGCGGGTGAGCGTAGGTCGAATGAAAATGGGAGATGATTCTGCAGAAGTTAGAACATACGACGTATTTCCTTCTCTCTTTTCAAACTGCCGTGTCATTCGTGGTTGGCGATCTTGACTTCTGCAGAATCATCTTCCTTTTCATTCGAACTACACTCAGGCGTGCGGACGTTCGGATGATAACAACGGTTCCCTTGAATTGAGACGGCTTCCCCGCCCACTCCGCATGGACTCGCCCTGACGTCATCTCTAGTTCTATCGAAAGCCACCAGTCAAGCGCCCCTCGAAAAAAAAAACGCACGCTAGCGTGGGCTAATAGCTCCCGCGACGACTGTACCTCTAAAACGGTATTTCACCGACCTGTTTCCCTTCGCAATGCCCACGCCTCAAGTTTCGACATTGTGTATCTCCGCAAGAGAATTAGCTACGGCGTTCCTAAAAACCCTACCCCATGCTCTTGGGAGGAACTTTCAATAGCATGGTTTTCTGACTCGTTTTAGATATATATAAAATATAACCGGACCATCATTGTATGAGCCTACGTAAAAAGACCAGACACTAATAGCTTAAGAGAGGCAGAACGTGGCGAGACCCAAGCATGTTGTTCTCGCTCCACAGCCAATGAGATTACAGCATTAGTCGATAAGAACGCCGAAGCAACAATCACGAAGCGAGAACCTGTAGCTTCGCAAGTTACGCCCTTCCTTTTGTATGCTGTGAAAGACTACACCTATCTGCATCTTGTGCCCACCTGCAAAGCTACAGGGAAGCATACCTTGAGAAACGTGTCTTGTTAGTTTCCTGTCCACTTCACTTTTAACAATCTGGACAGCAAGTCGTCCCCTTCTTTGTGCAGGCGTTCTATTGACCTCAGAATGACGCCGACTTTTGATTGGCTTTGATTGAGAGGATAATGGGTAGACTTCAATGCCAGATGCCTTGGGGTCCACCCACCCTTCTTTAATCACCAAATAAGAACTCGGCGTTCTGACGTCATCGCACCCCCTGTGCAAGAAGCAGACGAACTTGCGCTCCGTATTGTTTTCTTCGAACTTCTTTCATTCAATAAATTACTTTCTTTCCGATGGAGTTCTCTTCTATTAAAAATAAAAAGTAATCTAGCATTACGTACCTTATCTGGATAACATTTCTCGCCATCTGGAGCAGGAATAGTGTAATTTGTTGTACCCATGAATGGAAGAGGTGATTTCAAGCAACACAATATGCTGCAATTTTGATGCTTATAGGCTGTCAAGTCCGGGTTCTAAACAAAGCAGAATTTACGAAAAAGTAGGTTAGATTATTCACTAGTCGAAGATATATGTGCAATATAATTAGGTAAATTAGTCGACTTCATACATTATTTCATTGTATAAAGTGTTCAAAAAAATATCAATCGTTAATTTTTTTTTAAAGATAATACCTGCACTTCAGTCGCAACAAAGCCTTTCAATACGCCACTGGTCACGTGACCAAACTTTGGTACAGTATCTAAACCTGTCGCTAAGGGGTATATTTGTATGGCCACTACATTCTGAGGAAGCCACTGCAAATTCGCGTTTACACGTAATAAAAATATTTCTTACACCGATATGTTGTAACGTCCGTATTGATCACTGTAAGCAAATACCAGTAATATTTAATCGATATCGAACAAAAGAACTTACAAATAAGCTTTTTCCCGTTTGTCTTAAAGCAAAACAATGCTTTTGCAAACGAAAAAGATCTAGGCACTTGAGCGTACCGGTTCTCAGTGTCACTGCTTGGTGGCGCTGCTCGCGGTGCTTAAGCAATAAAAAGTCTAAATGGGAAAAGGAAACTCCGTGCAAATTATATTATTTTTCAGATCGTTACAAATATGAAAGTTCGCGCTGTTGATTGAAGGTAAAGAGCTGAAGGCACTTACATTAATGAGAAACGCTCTCAGCGCGAGAATGTGTTACCGGAATCCATGATTGGCTAATGCAGAGGGAATGCGAAATTTTACACACTCCTGGTTACGAGACTTCCAGCGATGCTGGCTAGAATGGCAGCTATTGGCACTTTTGCTAAGGGTTCTGCCTCGTTGCAATGGGCCCTGTCCCTTCTCGCCGCCAGCACAACACGTGGTCACGCATCAAGCTTGTGGGCAACCTAGTGATCCAAGACGTTGGACCACGTTGCCCGAATGGGAAATCGACTTTGGCAATTTTCTACCGCGAGGTGGCCAGGTGCAATCGGACACGCTAAGGCTCTTCAATAAGAAATATGGCGACATCTCCATTCTCTTCTGAGGCGCACACTTTTTATCTTTATTTCTTGCTTTTTGCACTCGCGCGTCGATGGTAGCGCCGCCTGCTACGCTTCAAGAGAGCAGAAGGCCTCCATATATACTTGGTTTCAACTTAAGTCAGAGCGCAGTCAAAGGCTACAAAACACGCAAACACGTGCTCACGGAACATCGCACTGTCACAGGATACCTTCTGGGCTCAATTGGAAGTGCCGCAAAAAATATGATCAAGAAGACTATGAAAAGTGTGACGTTGCGCTTTCAGTGTTACTTGATGGGTAACATGACCTTATAGCGTTTACTGCGCTCTGACACCGTAGGCATTTCTCTTCCCTCCTCCCCCATGCGCCCTCTTTAATCTTTATCTTTTAATTTTTCGCACTCACACGTCAACGCTATCGCCAACTGGATCGCTTCAAGGTAGCAGGCGGCATCTTCAAAGGATGTCGTTACTTTTGCGTTTAGAGGGGCTTTAGGCCAGACATGTACGTAACGCGTTACAAGTAACGAGTTACTTGTACCTAGTTACTATTTTCGGTAACGAGTAACGTATTTAGTTACTTTTTCAGAAAAGGAACGAGTAACGGTATTTAGTTACTTTTAAGGCCAAGTAACGAGTAACGGTATCTCGTTACTTTTGAGGAGTAACGTGTACAACACCGCTTAAACGGCCTTGTTTTTATTCTAGCCTTAGTATGTGTCTATTGCGACAAAGGCAGATGGAAAACCCGAAAAACAAATAAACAGTATGACAATACAGCAACGTATATCGCTGAACACGTCAGTCGAACAGTTCGACTGACGTGTCCAGCGATAAACGTTGCTGTACTGAACTCTACAGCTGGGAATGTCCTTCACCCAGCGAGCACAATCAGGTTCGTTGGTTGAACTTTCTAGAACCGGGTACGGACCGAATGTAAACCCAGAGGTTGCAAACACGGGAAGGCACATAACCCATTACCCGCTGTCCTCAATGAAGGCGCAGTTCCCGAAGATTCACCAGCTCTTCTCTGAAGCACAACACTGCCGTTCCTTCGAGCGCGTCAGGTAGAACGACGCTTCAGCGTCACCGGAAATGTATTTTCAAGGAAGCGGGAAACATAACTGATGAAAACTTCGACAGGCAGCTGCTGCTTAAGGGCAACGACTACTAAAAGAAAACAATAAACCATGAAACAAAAACAGTTGTGTATTTGGTCGTTCAAAGTAACGTGAAAAGTAACTCGTTACTTTTGAGGTAACTCACGCGTTCCTTTTGAGAATCGGTAACGAGTAACGTATTTAGTTACTTTTTGAGCGAGTAACGAGTAACGGTATTTAGTTACTTTTTTGGGTAACGTGTACATGTCTGCTTTAGGCCACGCGAGCGGCGCTCTGTCACTAATAAAAATGACAGGGCAGATGCATGCCCGGTGGCGGGGGGCCACAGCGAGCGTCGGTAATAATAAATAAATGACTACGTGTTGTTGAACCAAATACGATAATCGGTTGAGTTAGTAGGGAGTTTTCGTAGATCGTTTTCGCCGTCCCGCAAGGCCCTCCGCAACCCGCTAAGATACCGGGAACTCTACAGTCAAGGCTATCGGCGCGCAGGCTCAGTAGCAACTTCTTCGTTGCGGAACGCTTAACGGAGGGGGCAACGCGGTCTACGAAAACTCCCTAGTGCCCTGTGTCATACTCCGAGGCGAGAAGAAACAAAGGAAATCTTACATACTTTGTCATGGGGTTATGGAGAAGTATGCTAACGAGTATTCGAGGAATCTGGTTGCAATGCTTAAATAACTTCTTAACTCTAAAGGCTCGTTGACACACTGGCGACCTCTTAGAACCGGGTGCCTTGCAACTCCTTAATATTTCTTACAACCAGAGGACACACTGGAGCCATCTATTGGGTAGCAGTGTAAACTTGGCTGTCCGGCATATTTTTTATTTCTCTCGCGCATTACCCTTTCTTTCTTGGCTCGAAAAACTTTGTCCAATGTTATAAACGAGCCTTTCTCATACGTATTACGCACATTTGACCTCGGAAATCGCGCAAAACCTTCACTTTTGTGAAACGCAGTTCCAGGTTCACCACATAGATGGAGCAACAGTGCCAGTGTGTTCCCTCGTCCTAAGAAATTCTAAGAGGTTTCAACAGGTCTTGCCTCTCTCGGTCGTACTCGGTTGCAAGAGTGTGAACGGGCCCTAAGTGCAAACGGATAAACTTTTCTCGAAAAAGAGCATATTTGTTTTATGCGTGCTAGAAGACGTGACCATCGAAGAAGTCGATAACTACAAATATTTTGTTTTAGTTGCTACGTCCGGAACTGCATCAGTGCCGCTCTACCAAAGCTTAAAATATAAAGCAACATAAAAAATGCGTACAAAGTCATTATTCGATCAAAATAAAAAAAATATACTGCTGTACACTTAAATATCTATCAAAAATTTTCTAATCAATTGGACTGAAGCAGTAAAAAACTAAGCACCTCGCTAAATTCTTTCTAACTATGATTACACAGCTAGTATATCTACAATGAAAGCAACCTTTAGTGTGTTTAGTGACGAAGCATGACGCACGCATAGTAGCCTCTTTGCTTCCTCCATAAACTTTATTGCCGTCACCCCGCCACTAGCAGTCAATTCCTGCATTTCCCGCGTGGTCTTCTCTTCACCTTAACAACACTCATTTTCAGCTCATGTCCGGATTCATTAACATATATACCAAATCATTTTGCCGTTCATAATTGTAGATTTTAACAGTCTTGACGATTCTATTGTTTTAATTTATCGCCTTAATGTGCTATCTTTGATTTTTGCAATTTGCAATATATAATTACATTTCCAATATTTAGAGTATTTTAATACTTTTCGTATTTATTTACGAGTGTGAGCGTAATACTTGTTCTTGTTGTAGTTGGTTTTATATGAGTTGTAAAATTTATTTCACTGCTTCCACTTTTTTGTTATTTCCTCAAAAAAACAAGCTCAAAAAGTAATAAATAGGATAAAAGTAAATTAAATATGTTCTTCTTCCATCGTTAGAAAACAAAACCCATCATCTTTAAGGAACTGCCAGGAGCAGAGAACAAACTCTTATTTAGATCGCAGAAACATACTACACATTGATGCAAGCTCAAACTCAACAAGCACTAAAGCAAAAATGCCGAAGTTTAAAAAAATGCGAGAGATACAAAATCAAAACGTAATAGAGAGAAAATAATTTTATTTAGAAGTATACTCCATTGGACAACAAAAGCAAACAGGGTACGTGTATAACTTTCGCTGTATCTCTCAGATGGCGCAACATGTTCTTAATCATTTCACGTGAGCAAAGCAGCTGTGGGTGCTGCTTCTGTCTTCACGTCAACCTGTTTGTGTTTTTGTTGTGAAAAAGCAATTCCGGTTGTTTTTTTGTCTTACACTTGTACCTAGTTGCATTTTTCCGGAGTAACTAAATACGCATCAGTTTTTTACGTCTGCTAGTGTAAAATAATGACGGGTACACGCGTAGTAATGATTGTCGGCGTGGAAGGCCAGCTGTATGCAGCGACAACGCCACACGTCAAGCTGAAGGAGTAGAATACCAGATGCATTCCAGTTGAACTTCAATACACTTGGCGAAACTGAGATGGCTGAGGCTCACACAATAAAAAAAAACGTCCACTAGAAGCTTTTGTTTTTTGATACCGCTGACGTTTTGCCAACGATGTAGAGGACCTTAGAGCGATAAACTGGCAGCTGAAATTGATCCCCAATTGGCCGCCGCCGTGTTGCACATGTTTGACCACTAGACAGAGTGACCTTATAGTTTTACGTCTAGATTTTTAACGAAGTACAGCACAAATAATCGCTTACTGATCTTGAGTAACAGTACCGACGAGATAAAGCTTATGTTTCGTTTGTTTTAAATCCAAAATATGCTCTCACGAAAAAACAAAAAAAACTCCGGCAGCTTTGCAATGCTTTTGCTAGGGGCCGTCAGCTGCAGTGCTCTATTTTGGGTTTTTATCGGCGCTAACACTAATCACTAAAACTAACAGTATTAAATATAGTTTATCATGTTTTTACAGCGATCGCAATGCAGATCTCAGCTCAGTTTTGCATAAAAGCCTCAGGCTTTGGTACGGTCACGTGTATAGTGGTCAAATTTGTACAACATGGTGGCAGCCAGAGTGGGGGTCACTTTTGCCTGGTGAACGGAATACGAGTTTATCGCTCTAAGCCCTCTACCTCGTTGCGTTTTTCAGTCCATTCTTGAGAGATTGATGCACTAATAATGACGTCAATTGCGCTCCACTTTCTTTCACAATTTCGACATTAATCAATAATGTTTGTATGTGGCATTCACAAAAGATAAAGCGTGGCTCACTTATATGGCCTAGTAACTGGTGAAACATACCTTGCACTCTTCACTTCCCACGTAGGAGGCTCCGCATGGAGTCCAGCCGAGATACTTCTGATAAAAATTCGTGTGGCGTCGTAAGTTCGCTTTTTGCACCATCAATAGACTCATTCAGGCAGGAGAACTTTCTGCGTTGCAAGATTATCGCTTTATAAGATGTGTTGATTCTTAGTCATGCTAGAAAATCCTACCAACGTACAACTCCAGCTGCACCATAATAATTACTTCTGGATTAAAAAAACTGAGAGACAACCTACAAAAGAAAATCGTTCACGGTTTCAAAGTGAAGGACCCGACGTTTTAAGGCCCTCTCGGCATTCATCAGAGACATGACTGTGACAATGTCCGTAGAGAAGCAGTATTTTTTTTTCTTCTATTATCATGGTCATTTTTCTACGCGTTGAAGGCTCTGGGTTGATGGCACCCTGAAGTCCCTTTCGTACCGGCGTGTGATCGTGTAACTGCGTGATACATGTTAAAGACCCTAGGCTAGCACTCGTAATGCACTGGCTAAATTTCTCTTCTACAGTGGGTAACAATGTGGCCATGTTCAGGCAGACACTCCCGCTGCATAAACAACTCACCGCTTCCAACTGTTTAAAACTGCCACCACCGCACTCTTTCCCCTCTCGTTAGAAATATGGCGACTTATATCACAACTCCGTCGACTTCGTGGAGCTCGTCTCATAGACAGAGGTGAGCGCTGAAAAACGGATGGTTGTTGTTTTGATGTCATCGCTCCTTTCAGGGGTGTCTCCGGTTCCTCTGGAAGTTACCACTGCACAAAATGACCTCGAGAGAGTCAAGAACTTGAGTGACAGTACTAGACTGAGCGTTGAGGAAGTGCGCCGCCTCCTTGAGTTATGACTCAACAGCCCATACTTTGGCTTCAAGGAGTAGTGCTTTAGGCAGAGGAGTAAACCCCAATGTGTGGTTTTATTTACGTCACAACGGCAATCCTGTGCTTGAAAGAAATTGAACAAACGGAACTACACTCCGTTTGTCGCAACCTCCAAAAGTGTTCTTGCGGTATGTAAATGACTGCTTCTGCATTCTAAAAAAGTCTGACGTGGTCAAGTACCGGGCTCACCTCAACTAAATCGAGCCGGCTGTACAGTTCACAATAAAACGTGAAGAGGATGACCCTTTGCTTTTTCTGGATGTGCTGGTGAAACAACGAGAGGAAGAGCTAACATTCCTCGTATACAGAAAGCTCACGCAAGCTGGACGCTACTTTCATTTCGACTAAAACCATCCTACCAGTCACAAGGCACCAGCTGTGGAGACATACTTGTCTGGAGCGAGGACTATATTCTCATTTGAGGCAGAAAGAAAACAACAGGAGCAAACTGTCTTTGCTGACCTCAGAGAGAACGGCAACACGAGCAGTCCTAACCACGCGGCTACAGCCGTCGTATGCAACCAAGGTCGTCGACACCCGCAGCCACAGGCGAGTAGACAGTCCCGCCAAACCACGCGCATCTGGTTCTCTTATATGCGAGAAATGAGCAAAGCGCTGCTACGTGTGCTGGGTAGTGAAGAAATCCAGATGGCCCACAAGCCAGAATCGACACTTGGACAGTTCATACCACGACCGAAATGTCGCCCCCTTAAAGAAAGGACTCAAGTGTTGCGTACAGGATTCCCTCGCCGATAGTCCAACTGCGTGCATCAGCGAAACCAAAAACTTTCGGGAGATAATCCCCCAGCCCCAAAAACTGCGTTTTTAATTTTGATCACGAGGGTAAAGTGGTCGCTGAACAATATGAGGTTAAGGACAATCGGATTGAACTTCAAAACATCCGCATCCTCATCTTTGAAAATATACCACCAATAAATAGTTTTGTTAGAATTGTGGCAAATTTAAACTAGGTCAGAAAGCATGAATAGGTTCTTCGGCGCTTTACCATCAACCTACATCAACGGGTTTAAAACAAAAAGAACTTAGTCGTTAATTGTTTATACGGCTTGACTTTATTCTGCCAGAACACATTTTTTCCCATAGACGAAATATTCAGCCAGTGTAGGACCACTAACAGCCTGTGGTCTTTAACGTGCATCACGCAGCAGTTGTTTATACTCGACAGCATGCTCATCCAGATCGAAACAGGTAGGGGTGGGATATAATCCAGGATCCCTGGTTCTGAAGACCGAGCTTTCTCCGCACGTGTTCCGAGCCGGTGTGCGCTAACCCACTCGGCCAAACAAAAGCAAAAATTTAGTCGTTAGTTGTTTACACAGCCGGAGTTTAGTCTGCCAGAACATGGCGACATCATCGCCCACTGTAGGTGAGAGATTTAGTCACTGCAGAACGGCTGCTAGCCGGGGATATTTAATGTGCGTCAGACAGTAGTGATACACGACCGCACCCCGGTATGGTGGTCATCAAGATGAAAACGGGCAGGGGTGAGGATTGAACCCAGGACCCCTGGATTCTGCAGTGCGAGATTTCGATTCACGTGCGCCTAGCAGGTGGCACTATGTTCGTCGAACGACATTTTAGCGAACGCTGACTTTTCCTCGAAAGGCACGTTAGCGAATGGTCGGCCGCCGCAAAGTGGCGTTAACGGATGGGACAGGTGGATCAACATTTTTGCAGTTAGCCGCCGCAAACCGTCGCTGCTTCGGGGCGACAGTCTGCGGTGGCTATTTTTAAGTCCGAATAACTGGCACGAGCCCCAGTCATTCGCTAAAACGTTGATTCGCTCAAATTGCCACTGTTCGATAAAACGTCATTAACTCATGCGATATGGACCAAATGGTTTGCGACAGAGCAAAGAAATATTGCATGAGCTTCCAACACCTAATTAAAGGCTGAGAAAGTCGCACTTTTGAATTACGACGATCTGTGGTTCCGTCCGCTCTGCACTAAGCACCAAGATGGCAGCGCCCACGACGATAACGTGGAAAAGAGTGCCGATACTCTAAGGGTAGCTGATTTGGTGGCTCTAGTGTGCTGTTGCCCGCTTTGCCACTAACCCCCCCCCTCCTTCCCGACTCGGCTACGATATAACCAACCCATAGAGAAATACACCATCATAGAAGAAGAGAAAAACGAAAATATTGCTCCTCAACGGCTATCGATCGCCAGTTTCCCTGGGGGCGAGGCGGAGTAGGCCTCGGAGCGTCATGTCCCTAATTAGACCTTAATTAGGTGTATCTTTTTTAATTACTCTTGCCCCAAACAGACAGACATCTGGCAAATGTTCACGTTCACATGAAATTAGTCTTTAAATAATTGATCGCCATGAAAATGGGCACTCAAATGTGGAAAACTGTATACATTTTAAACGAGACATAATACTTCGCTCTAAAGGAGTGATCATTGTGACACACTTTTAGGTGAGAGCTCAGGTATTTACATATCCGGTTGACGATTCAAATAATATTTCAGCATATGATTGCTCTTGCTCCGAAGCATATATTCCAATATTATTCATTTCATTTCATTTATTTACCTCAAGGGCGTCTTTGAGGACGCATTACATGAGGAAGTAGGTGGTACATGCATTTGTAACAACATAATCACACAATTTTCCAAACACAGTCATTGGTATAACAAAATAATCGCAGTCAGCCCAGCACAGCTTACAAAAAGGAAGTGACATCGTGCGTACACAACTGCAATTTTGAACTGGACGTAACTATGTATAAAACAACAATTTCAATATGGAGAAACAGAAAGCGACTATGAAAACAACAAATAAGCATGTACGTATACACTATTCATGCCACAGGCGCTCGCACATTAGTTTTAAATTCAACGGGATTTGTGTTAGTAACCATCTCGTCTGGCAAGTTATTCCATTCAGTAATCGATAATATTAAGGGTGAAAACAGGAAGGAATTAGTGTGTGACTGGTATTGCTGTACCTTACGGGAATTATCGGTTCGAGGAGAAATGTAATGTGCGGAATGACAATAGGTGTTTTTAAAGCACGAGTTACTGTAGTATAAGTCATGAAAGAAACATATGCGGTAAATATTGCGCCTGGTAGACAAGGAAGTGAGACCCAAATTTGTTTTTAAAGCTGAGACACTAGTTTGAGGCGAGAAGTCGTTTGATATGAACCGGGCTGCTTTACTTTGGACAGATTCTAATTTGGAAGAAAGATAATTTTGATGCGGATGCCATATGATACTTGCATATTCTAGTTTTGGGAGAATAATTGTTTTATATGCTAGCAGTTTTGTTGAAGTGGGGGCCAGGTGTAGGGTGCGCCTTAAGAAACCTAGAGATTTAAATGAGTTGGTGACTAAGTTATCGATATGTTGTTTCCATGAGAGAGTTTCAGAGATGTTTACTCCTAGGTATTTGTATAGTGAAACACATTCAAGTTGCTGCATGAGTAATGTATATTGGCTGTATGATTTGTTTGAATTTGTAGTAACGGTCATTTGTTTACATTTGTCGGGGTTAACGGTCATCTGCCATTGTGAGCACCAGGAAGATATAGCATCAAGGTCATTTTGGAGGACGTGATGGTCTGTCGGGTCTAAGATTTTTCTATAAATAACACAATCATCTGCGAATAGGCGGATAGTTGAGGTAATCGAAGAGGGAAGATCGTTAATATAAATGAGAAAAAGAAGGGGGCCGAGGACGCTACCTTGGGGGACGCCTGAAGATACTGGGACTGAGTTAGATGAAGAACCATTCACCGAAACTGACTGTTGTCTATTTGTTAGGAACGAAGCTATCCATTTTATTACTACAGGGTTAATCTGGAGGAGAGAAAGTTTTAGGAGTAGTCGTTGGTGGGGGACGGTATCGAATGCTTTGGCAAAGTCTATAAATATAACGTCTGTTTGTAGTGAGGAATGACTATTAAAATGAAGATCCGTTACAAACTCAAACAGTTGACTAGTACATGAGTGGCGCTTTCTAAAACCGTGCTGGTTGGGGAAAAAAAGTTGCGTTGATCCAGGTATGAGATGATATTAGAATAAATAACGTGTTCCATAAGCTTACACGGCACACTGGTGAGTGAGATAGGTCTGTAGTTTGATGGATTTGATTTGTTGCCTGACTTGAAAATGGGTTGAACTCGGGCGAATCGCCAGTCAGCTGGTACATCAGCAGAATTTAAACTTTGTTGAAAAAGAGCGCTGAGTATTTTTGATGCTGAGTGCTGTGTCATTTTTAGTAGTTTGGCCGAGATACCATCATTTCCAGGGGCGCTATTAGAAGACAGATTTTGAATTGCCTTGTGGATTCCTTCCGGGATGAATAAGATTGGAGGCATGCATATTTCCTGATGAGATATAGAGTAAGATGGCAGTGGAAATATTTCACGTGTAAATACGCTGGAAAAGAATGAATTTAACGAATTGGCCGTCTGGTCATCACTAAGTGCCTCCCCCTGGTCGTTTACAAACGAAGGGCTATTCTTAGTTTCTTTTGGATTAACTATTTTCCAAAACTTCTTGGGGTCCGTGGAAAGAATGTTAGGTAGGGTGACAGAAAAAAATGTTAATTTCGCTTTTTTACTTCGGATTTACACAACTTTGAATGAAAGCGATATGATGACCAAGCAGCGAAGTCGTCCAGTCTTTTCGCTTTTAAGAATAGTCTTTTCTTTTTGTTTAACATACGTTTTAGACTGTTGGTAAACCAAGGAGATGCAAGGTCAGATGGAACAGCAGTTTTGGGCACAAAAGTGTGAAGTAATTCTATGAACATGTTTTTAATAAGGAGCCAGTTTTCACTTGCGGTTCTCTCGTCATGAGATGACATGTAATATCTTTCGAAGTTTAGTATGGCTGCCGTCATCCCATCGATATTAGCACGCGAAAACACGAATATTTGCTTTGGAATATTTGCGGAGCGGTTAACCTTTTGTGAAGTTTGAATATGAATCAGAGCGTGGTCACTTATACTTTCCATAGTACTGATAGACGTTACACATTCTGGATTAGTGGTAAGAAATAAATCTAATATAGCATCATTACGGGTTGCTGTGGTTATCATCTGGTGAAGTCCAAACACACTGATTATCGAAAGGAACTCTGTACACTGACGAGAATTTGCATAGTTGGGAAATGGCAGTAATGTAGACCAGTTTATTTCAGGATAGTTAAAATCGCCAGCGAGGAAACAGTGATCATTGGGAAAATTTTTGGTTACAGTTCCAATGACATGATATAATGATATATTGAATTCAGTTCGATTGACATGAGGCGGGCGGTAACAGACACCGATTAAGACACTGCGGTAATCCAACTTGACGCGAATCCACAGCACTTCAAGGTCAGATAAACATTCTATTTGGAAGCATGATACAGCTCTTTTGACCGCAATGATAACACCACCGCCCCTGGCGAGGGTTCTGTCTTTCCGAAAAATAGCATATGACCGATTTAAGATGAGTTCGTCATTTGTTATATCAGGTGTTAACCAGGTTTCTGTGCCAAGAATGACGTCAGGCTCGCTACTGGACGTGATGTTTTCAAGTTCGTCTTGTTTAGATAAGATACTTCGAAAGTTAGCAACAATAAAGAAAGATTAGCAGGAACAGTGCGATTTGTGGACTTGCGATTTACACTTTGTCAGTCATTCCGCGCAGTGGCATTCCGGCGCGTGCGAAGGGAAACAACAGAATCACTCGCCGAGTCATAGATGAATGACTGTGTACCAACGTGTAGTTTGTTATAAGTAATTTTGTATTTCGTTCCGCTTTCTCTAAACTGTTCTGCGAATTCCCACAATTTCTGCCTCGCAGAGCGCACCTTATCAGAAAAATCTTCGGAGATTCTAATTGGGGGCGTTACATTTTTAAGCTTTAAACTCTTCACGAGCTAAACGCCTTCCGCGATGAAATCGAAGAACGAAGCAGAAGCTCATTTTTTTTGTGGCACACAGTAGAATCAAATAAGTAGTAGAGGTTGACAAGAAAAATTAATTAGGATTTATATAAAGGGAGGAGGAGGGGATGGGCAAAACAATGCCAAATTTGTTAAATCAATAGCTTCCGTTTTGTGCCGTCTTCAAACCGCTTCATTTTTTTATTAGCTGCACCAGCTGCTAACATTGAATTATTTTGTTAACTATACTCACTGACAGCTTAAGAAACGCAGGGCGTGGCAAGACCCGATCATCTTGTTTTTCCTCCGTAATATACAAGACTGTTGCATTAGCCGATAAGAACGCCAAACACTAAAGCACGAAGCTAGAGGAACGCGGGGTTAAAAACCACACCGCCGTTCTTAACCCCAGGCTTAAAGAAATGTCAAGATTTAAATGGTTAATCATTATTAAATTGGTGGTGTTGCTTTTTTGTGAGTATTAGTACAGAAGGAATACTGTGATGACATTATGTTATTTTGCTGCAAGCACATTTTTTTCTCATTTTCTAAGGCAGAGTACGGGGCAATCAGTTTATTTACAGGCGATGTAAGTGTTATGTTAAGCATTTTATTGGTACTATTGATGGGATTCCAGATAAACCAATTTGTGTATAAACTTTGTTATGGCAAGTCAAAGACAAGCATTGGTGTATGATGCACTGCATGCGGACCACTCATCTGCAATACTGGTTTTCTCAGGTTGCCATTATATGAAACATGGATGTCCTGTTGAATTCACCTGAGAGTCTGGGGTATGGAATAAACATAAAGACGTAGAAAGAAAAACAAAAATAGACAGGACGACGTCTCAAACATAGAGAGCTGAGTGTAGACGTCGTCCTGTCTATTTTGTCGCTTCTACGTTTTGATGTTTCTCCTCTACCCTAGTCTCAGGTTAATTCAACATGATTAATATTCACCAGCTCGCCATCACGCTTACCATGTTTTTTATAAATGCTCTGTTCACATTTTGCGTCCAATGTTCTTACCTCGAACGAGCTCTGGCTTCTAATATAAGAACATGTGGATTCCACACTAAGTTTTACTGTTTATTTGCGTCCTTAAGCTACCACTGAGTAAGTTAAGGAGTATACCGAGCTCAAAAGAAACAATAACAAATGTAATATTAAAGCTGATCAGTTGTTTTTGTTTAAAAATAGAAGTACAAATGGGACCAGCTCTCTCAATTACCCTAAAAGATGTATTTCTAGAGAGGCAATTTATTAGGCAGTTGACACTAGAACAGCACACGAGATGGTTCAAGTACATCAAAAGCTAGTGTAAAAAAGCAAGACCAAAAAAGAACGCAGTTTCTGTATACTCCGAAACAGATTGGTGGCATTTCTTTTGTCGTTTACCCGTATCCTATATTTCTGGCTAAACAGTGCTAAGTGGGAGAGCTTACATTGCTAAGTTCGCTAACCAATTCTCGTCGTGTCTTACAATAGAAAGCAAATATTTGGTTGCTGTTAGATTTTTAGTTTGGTAATGATCAAGCTACTTTCTTTATGTAATATGCATGACACCACCTCCTTTGGCATAGAACATTCCAGTTGATAACTGGGTAAAACATTTGGCACCAACAAAACAAACAAACGACAAAAGCAATGCACATTTATTCGAACATTGAGTACCATCTACATATGCTTAGTTTTCTTCAGTGTGCATATCCAAATATACAGGGTATTTCAGATGCTCCCGAAAATAATTTTTTATTCCAACCACGTAAAACAAAGAAACAAATTTCTAAGCATGGTTGATAAAAAAACAGCTTAAATTTTCGCACTTCGCTCTGAGATTTGTTTTGAGGAAATAATTTTCTCAAACCTACGGTATCAAAGACTGCGGACATGAATTGAGATAATGAAATGATTGTTATTACCTACTTTTCTACAATTTACTAAATAAAGTTTGAATTGTTCGCCTTAGATGTCACTTTCCAATCACAAACTTCTCGCCTGTCGTCAAAACTTACCAAAGCAGTTAGAATTGAGAAAACTAAGTTATCTGCGCTATTCAGTAGCGAAGTTAGGCTGTTTGGAATTCGCCTTACCGAATACTAGGAAAACAAGCGCACAACACTTCGCGTCAGAAACCAACACATGGTGCGACATTTTTATGACCATTAAAAAGGTTAGAAAAAAGTAAACGATTATATTTATTTTAAAACTAAATGCTTATATGTTACTTAGTATATACACCGAGTTTCACGAATGCAGGAAAACGGTCAGATTTCGTAATTTGCCAATTGCACTTCTAGAGTAAGTGCAATAGTGAAGTGAAATAGTGAAGTTACGAATGGGCATCATTTTCATCTGGCGAACAGGCAACAATGGCAGAATTCTGCCGTCGATACCCAAGTTAGTCACAGCAGGGTGCCCATAAACCACGTGATCATTATCGCGTAGTTGAAAGCTCTCTTATTCTTATTTTACCTATGTATCCATAATCTCAAGCTCGCTACGCTACGATCGCACCCTCTCACGCTACTCGGCTAATCCAACGCCTCTCTCGCTCTTGTCCCCTTGCCTTTTGATCGTGCGCCCTTTTTACCTTCCGCGCGTTCGGGAGATATTTTGACCTTCTGTAAGTTCGCCCGGCTGGCTCGCAACGCTGTCCTTGGTCCTTCGGTCTCCGGCTCGCTGGTTTCCTTCTGATCGCATACGGTGGCTACCAAGGAGAACGCTTACGTAGCCCCCAATGCGAAAGCAGTTCCAAATGTCGCGCGAAGTCTGTTGTGCAGTGGAATGTCGGAGTGTACAGTAGAGACAGCCACCGGTGGTGTTGTTCTGATTCCTAAGAATCCTACGCGACGTGAGACATCGAAACGGCCCACCAAGCATTACAACCGTTCCGAATTTAGCAAATCCGAGGGCTTTTTCGAATAAGGATTTATCCATGGAGATATCGCGCCGTTTGCTATACCAACCTAGCAAAAATATAGAAACATAGACCTGTTCCTACCAGTATAGTTATAACATAATTCATCTTTGGTATGTCTTACCCAACGAGCTTGAGTGAACTTAGAGCGGTAAACCGGCAGCCAAAAATGCCCCGACACACCCCTCCGGTCGCCGTGATCTTGCCAGTTTGCCACATTAGTGGTCACCAGACGTCAGAATGGGGGCGCCCAGAGATGGGACTGAGCGCAGGGGTGCGAGTCGCGCTGAACCACGACGATAGTGTTGTGGGAGATGATTACTAGGTAAATCACGACGTGTGACATGTTTGAGTAGACAGACGATGAACAAATATCACCTGTTGCTACATTTATTGCACGAGATCTGGATATATTCTTGCCCCCGATTTGATAGAATTGCTCGCATGCCGTGCATCTGCAGCAGCGCTCAAACATTTAAGGAATAACTTTCGATTGAAAATTTTCGCATTATCGTTCCGCTGACCAGCGACATGTTGAGGGCTCTTACCGAAATGTTAGCAAGTCTTATGAAGTATCTGCGAGTGGAAGCCGAGAGGAATGCTTGAGACGTCTCAGTGGTTTTGCGTGACTAATACAAGGCGACAGGATACTTTGACAGCGAGGAGTCCGTAGACGTCTGCATGGCTTGTCAAGCGTGTCAAGACAGCAGCCTTGGACGATGATCATCATAACCTGCCTGGTGCAGCGAACCTCACAAGGTGGTTTGACCGACGGAGAGTGTTGCTTGAGTACCGTAACTGGGAAAAGGGCATTGAACTCATTACCAACGTTTCAAGGTGCTCCATCACAAAGTTAGCCAGGGTAATGGAAATTGGGATTCCCATGGAGCGTCCCTCAATTTGAGGACGTCACTGCCATCAAGCGAACATCAACGGTTGCAAGAGGTAACAAATGTTTTTAGCGGGTTAGCGTACTAACACGATACATGGAGGTGCTGCAGAATGTGAATACACTACCAACTCGCCTAATTATTCATTGTTATGAGAGATAGGTAAGAGATAAATGAGTGATGGGCAAGAGGAACATTGTCTTTGTCATTTTCCCCCATATCCAGGGTGTGTCAGACCATGTCAGACGCTATTAGAAGAACGTTACGTTCGTTTGTTGGACAAACTGTTTGTAAGCCGTAGTACAGTTTTGTGAATGATTTTAAAGTGCTAAAAGACATTTTGGCCATTCACAGCTGCGTGGTATATAGAGTGCAGTGATGTAATTGCCGCGCAATGCACATTGGACACACGGCAAAAAAAGGGGACAACACAAAATAGAGGTGACCAAAGCCACTCGCGTTACATGTGCAGATACTAAAGTCGTCGAACACTGTTTAAACAGAGAAATTGCACTGTCAAAAAAAAAAAATAACGGCAAAGGTCGTATTCAAATTTTGAGAAGGGGGATTCGGAAATAAACTGCCGCCTTCGGCGGAAGCAATGTCGCATGTTGGGGCGTATCATAGATTACGCAAGAAATAAACAGATCGTATGGTGGTTCGCTTGAAAACACGAATGGCTTTTTAGGGAATGGTGTAGACGAAAACACTTGCCTCCTCTCGAAAGTACGAATCGAGCAGACTACACGTTGACAGCGTTGGTGCATGCATCTACGTTCTGGAGATGCCCTGGGTGAAGTGTTCTTGAAAGGGTCCTGCCATAAGGTAAAAACTACAGACCTCCAAAGCAATAACCCGAGGAAAGGAAAAGTTTTCACGCTGGGTGTGCAGAACCTAAGGTTTAGGTTAAGAGAAAAATCATTGCGAGAAGAGACTTGGAACGCAAACGGACGCAACGCGTCGTCAAATGAGGGCGACGAGATCGCTGTCGACGGCGACCACGCCAAGTTCTACGGTGATTTTGTGCACCATTTCAAAAGGGTGAGTGACAGCACTGTGAGATCTGGGGGCCCCGCCCATAATGAGCCGAGCCAACCACCGCAACTTCACTACCTTGGAAGGGCAGCAAATTGGGTTGCGAGGGAAGCAGCGCGTGCTGGTCCAACCATCTTCACTGCTAAGTGAGACTTTTCGCATTCACCTTTTGCTTTTTAAAGTTGCATTTAGATAGTGTTTACCATAGCTTTAACTTTGCCAGTGATTGGAGGATTGGTAATGGCCGTCTTTGGGATGTCTCATAATTTGACTGGTATCTGGTGATATTGTCACGAATGGCAATTGATGAGGCGGTGAATAACTGAGTAAACTAAACGTTCAATCGGGCGACGCTTGTTGCCCAAAAATAAAGAAGGAAACAAATGATAACAGTAGAGCGCCGCGGGCATCGAAGTCGGCGAAAGAGCAGAGTCGAGACGCTGGGGCGAGAGTGAGACCTGGCTCGCCACGCAGAAGCCCTTATGTACCACCCGTTGACTTAGGAATAATCGGCGTAGAAGGTTCGTACGCGTAGAACATTCGGACATAGAACAAACAACAATGTTCTCAAATTCACCAGAACATTTCGTTAGAGTCGACAAAAATGCGTCCCCGCGGTCAGGAATCGAACCCTGGCTTTCTGCGTGAAAGGCACACGCGAAAACCGCTAGGCCACGAGCGCGCAGCCTGCTTGGTCAGCTGCGCTCGCGGCATTATTACCACTCAAAAAGTGCATCGTCCCGATGCAGAACAAAACGAAACAAAGCAAATAAAAATAACGGCAAACTAAGGAGTCATTGAGAGACATAATGTCCACAGTCCTCTCGAGCGTAGTAGGGTTTCGGGCGCACGACGTGGACGACTTCCGGTCGTGGAGGGCGGCGTGATGAAGTCCGTGTTCCGTCAGGCATCACCTCGTGGTTCGGGTCCCCGAGTCGACGAAGTACTTCGTAGGGTCCGAAGTAGCGCTTTAGGAGTTTTCTCGCTAAGACCACGGCGCCGTATCGGTGTCCACACCCATACCCGGTCGTCTCCGGGTTGGAAGTGGACTTCCCTGCGACGAAGGTTATACCGGCGTGCGTCGATGTCGAGCTCTTGCGGCGTGGTTCTTTTGTGCTGTGTCGGAGAGGCGTCTTCTGATATCGCCCCGGCGATCGCGGCTAGGTCCTGGATTTCACTCGACGTATCCTACAGCTGTACCCTTTGTAAGGTGCTGCGACTCTTGCCGGAAGTTGGTGACAAGGGCTGCTGGTACGCCCGTCCTGGAGCTCGGTTACGCCTCTTGCAATGCCAATCTCTCGTCCAAGGAGAAGCAGGTACTCGTCGATCTCTCCGAGGGCGTTCACCATAACGGGGGCATGGGTCATTCGGGTGGAACCCGTGCAGCCCGAGCCGTTGGTATTGGTATTGGCGGTAAGTGTGGTTTGCTTCCCCGCAGTGGAAACACAGGGGCGTCGGTCGGGCGTTCGCCACACGTCAGTCTTCCGGGGTGCGCGGGGCTCCTGGCAGGCGTACTGGACCTGGACGTCGTGGCGACGGTCGTGCTGCGGTGCAGAGACTGGCGTCGGGGCGGCGCGGAATAGGCTCGAGGAGGAGGTGGTGGCCGTCGGGCCACTGCGGCGTAGGTCAGGGTGGGCTCCTCGGGTGCTGCTACGTTGACAGGAGCCTCCGGTTGAATTGCCCGCTGAACTTCGTCGCGTACCACTTCGGCTATCGACAGCGAAGCCGGCTGGTTGGCAGCAGGCAGCAGCTTCCTGAGCTCTTCCCGGACGACGTCTCGAATGACCTGGCGGATGTCTGGAATACTGGAGCCAAGGTCGCAGCTAGACGGCGTGAGGGCAGCGAGTCCAGGTGGTCGATGGTAGTGACTGGCTCGGGCTTGCAGGGCACGCTCGATGTTTGTCGCCTCGGTGACAAAGTCTTTGACGGTTGTCGGAGGGCTACGAACAAGACCGCCGAAGATGTTGTCTCTCACGCCCCGCATAGGATTCTAACCTTCTTCTCTTCTGCAGCCTCAGGGTCGGCGCGTGCGCTCAGGCGTAGAACGTCCTCCACGAAGCCGGTGATGCTCTCGTTGGGGCCTTGGGTTCTAGTTCGAAGTAGGTCTTCGGCTCTCTCTCGGCGGTGTTGGTTGGCAAATGTCGCCTTCAGCCGACTCTTGAAAACGTCCCAAGTTGTCAAAGACGACTCGTGATTTTCGTACCAGTACCTGGCAGTCCCCTCGAGCGAGAAATACACGTTTTGCAGACGCTGCTCGTCGGTCCAGCCATTGTGGCGGGCGACGCGCTCGTACTGGTCGATCCAATCTTCGACGTCTTCGTGAAGTTCACCGTGGAACGGAGCAGCCGTCCGTGGTGCGACGGGCATGTAGATGACGGCAGAAGCGGCCGGGGTCTGCGACTGCTGGTCGTTCATTGTCGGCCTCGTTGGCTGCTTGGTCCTGGGAGGCAGAAGTCCGTGTTCCGGGTGTAGACCTTGGATGCGGCGACTCGATCGGGTCTCGATCTGGTCTTCGTTGGGTCCTCGGGAGCTTGGGTCCGGACTTGTACTGCGGGAACTCGGAGGGCTGCGCCGCACGGACATGCGGTACCCCGCACCTCCACCAAAATGTCACGAATGACAAGTGACGAGGCGGTGAATAACTGAGCAAACTAAACGTTCAATCGGGCGAACCTGTGCCCAAAAATAAAGAAGGAAACAAAAGATCTGGGAGTCAAAAAAAGTTGCGTCCCCGCGGCCAGCAATCGAACCCTGGCTTTCTGCGTGAGAGGCACGCGCGATAACCATTATGCCACGAGGCGCGCTGCACCTGCTTGGTCAGCTGCGCTCGCGGCGACGGCCGCATTGTATGCCGGAGTCTATCTTACCGCAAACAGACGTTCCAGCAAGGTTTGTTGGAAAATCCTGAATATGTGTGTGTGCATACCGGTCAGGCACAGTGTGTGCGTTGAGCGCGAGATAATCCCCCCAGGGTCGCCTGTCGCCAGCAGTCATTTTGGGTACTAGGTGTAGGGGGAGGACCAATTGCTTGCAGAACGGGTGGACTATGCCACGCTGCAGCATGTGTTCGGACTCCTGGCGGGCGAAGCTAGACGTTCCATTGATACGCAACTTGGTCTTGCGTACACAGAAGGCCCATTGGTCACGATATGATGCGTGATAGCGTGCTTGACCGGTTGGTTCAGGTTGATCGGCTTTGTGATGTCGGGGTACTTCAGCCTGAGCTCCTCAAAGGCGGAAGTTGGAGGCGCTGGGTGAACCTCTGACACAGTTTACGGAGAGGCAATGCCATGAATGGATAGCCGGGTCGTTGCATCTACGAGGCGGCGAGAATGCATATCGATGCTAAGCTTAAAGTGGCTCAGGAAATCGCCCCGCCCCCCCCCCCCAAAAAAAAATATCGCCATTGGATGTTTGCCACAATAACACATTCATAGGAAATGTGCGACGTAGGCTGACGTCGACGGTAAGCGAGCGTTGGCCACCTGTAGAAATAGCTGAACAATTGACCGCTCGAAGGGGCGATGTTTTGGCGAGTTGACGTTTCCCTGATGGTGATACAGGCAGGACGCTCACTTCGGCTCCAACAAGGAAACGTTCACCGGTGACGCCATTCATGACGTAAAAAGGCGGTTTTTACCTAAACTGGCCTAACCCGCCGCCGCCAGTGCCCGGTTATCTAGTTTGCCTGCCACGTGCAAGGATGGATGGAGTTGCGCGCGTGCGGTCCGAACGTCTGGTAGTACCAGCAGTGACCGGTGTTCGGAAAAGGTTGGCAGGTGACGAGCGACGGGATCATGACCTTTGACGGAACGTGTTTTGTGGATGAAGAGACAGCTCATAGCTCCTGAACAGCCTCTTTTAAACGGTTGAGGCGAGTCTCATGCATGGTGCTGGTAACTATCCGGTGTCGAGGATTTGCCAGTTGTTGGGACGATCTTGACAAAGCAACAATCGTGGGCGTGGAGTACTCTGCTAATTAGTCCGCCAAGTTCGCCAGCTGATCGAGAGGCATATCCTCAGCCGCTGCAAGGACGACGACGATGCAACTTCGAAGTCTCTGTAGCAAAGAGCTTGCGAGGCAATGAAGTATCTCCGTCCACTGTTGTGCCACCTAGAAGTTGCCGCATCCGGCGCAGCAGCTGGGAGGGACGCTGATCTCCAAGTTCCTCCATGTTTTGCTGGTGATGAAGACGGCTACACTCAGATGCGGTCTTCCTGGTGAGGACGGCTGCCTTCAGATGGTCGTCCGGGTCGGTTGCGGTCGGTGCGCAAGGATGTCCTTGAGCTCATCACCAATTTTGCCGTTAGTGATGAAACAACGTACAGTCTGCGGCAATATGAAAGACCCACTGGGAGCGCGTGGCCGAGGCGGTGGCTGGTGGGGGCGCTGCGAGCGCTCCGGGCAATTCTATTCTGCTTCGAGGGAGAGGACGCTCACTCGGGGCTCAGCACAATCTGATAAGCGCGCTGCGCTTTAGCTAAGCCCGAGTGAGCGTCCTTCCCTCGAAGCAGAATGAGAATTGCCTGGAGCGCTCGCAGCGCCCGCCAGCCACCGCCTCGGCGCGCGCTCCTTGTGGGTCTTTCATTGCCGTAGAGTGTACATTGTTGTTTGAGCTGTGATGTGCGAAGTTGAAATTATGCTTTCACTTGCGTGAACCAGACCCGAGCGTTCTTTGCCCAGAACGGTGGCAACTTGATTTGGAAGGCCGCTACAGATTTTGAAGAAACAGCATCCGCAGCAAGCGTATCACCCTCCTCCGAGCCCACCTTTGAAGGTGGTGAGGAGCCTTGAAGATGCCACTCGTCCGGGTAACCAAACTGTTCGGTTTGAAATGTCCGAGTGCAATTGAATGACAGGCGACTACCTTCAAGGCTTACAAAAACGGTTCTGATCTTTAATCTCGTGCGCAGCCCCGCATTCGCCGCACATGCCGTCGCGTGACCTGGTGTGCGAGCCTGGCTCGCCGCCGGGCTCACACTATATAGCGCATGCCGCCACACAGGTAAGAATATTTAGCTCCAACGCTGAACAGAAATGCGCTGTCTTGGGAAATTAATTCAGTAAAACTGCGGTCGAATTTCTCCAGCTGTGAACTGAGAGGCGACAGTGGAGTTATTTCATTAGCTGAGCTTGTCAACTCCATACAGACCTCTATGAACTCCTTGCCATCAAGTGTATCTTCGTGTGTTGTTACACAGTCACGCGAAACCACCGAAACGTCTCACGCATTCCCTCTTGGCTTCCACTCGCAGGTCTTCATGACCCTCGCGTACATTTCGGTAAGAGCCCTCAACACGTCGTTGATGAAGCTGATTGAGAATGCACAAATTTCATGCGAAAAGTATTTATGCGATGTTCGAGCACAACTACTGTGCACGACATACGACCGATTCCGTCGTATCGGTGACAATATCTTGTTAGATCTCGTAGAATATGTGCGAAACAGGTCCTACTTGTTTATCGTGTCTCTAGTCAGACATTTCAAAAGCCATGATTTACTATTATTCAGCTCTCAATGAGGCTCGCATCACAGCGCTCGGCCCATCTCTGGGCGCAGACATCTTGATATCAGGTGACCACTAATGTGGCAAACGTACAAGGTGGCGGCGACCGCAAAGATGCCATTTCCGCTGCAGGCCATGTGTTGCGGTTTACCGCTGTAATTTCACTTAAGTTCGCTGGTTCTACCTACATGCTCCTTTATAGTCCGACGTCGAGCGAAGCAAACGCGGCGCAGCGCAGCGCACACCGCTACTGATTGGTCGGAGATATCGAGTTTCTGCTCGCCGGCCAATGAAAAGCCAACGTTCTGCGCTACGCTGCGTTCGCTACGCTCAACGTCGGATTGTAACACAAACCTTGACCCTTTAAGGGGTTTACACATTTGCGTTTGTGCGGTATCGACTGGGTTGCAACTGCTTCTAGCCGCTTACAACCAGAGACATACTGGTACACTGGCACACTGGCGCCATCTATGTAGCCCTAGAGCACATCCTATTTGCGTATAACTAGACTGAAAGCTTTCCAGTATTGGCGAGATCAGGTTTCCGCACCATTTATGAGAAATTGCCTATATTACACAGTTCGATAAATATTTGTCAAACAGTAAAAAAAATAATTAGATGTAGAATATACGCAGATCGGAAGTGTTCCTGGCTACCCGTAAGATAGCGCTAATGTATTTGTTTTTCCAAAGCGGTCACAAGCAGTCGGTCACAGTTAGAGGCAAATCAGTGAACCATCCTTCATATAACGCGCAGGTGCCAGACCAGCTGGATACAATTCGCCATCTGCGCTCGCAGCGGAGGTTGACGTAACTTCCGGGTGGAATTTCTATTTCTCGTTCGTGTCCTAATTTTGAAACGTTTGGTATGTTGGTGTCCTTCTGGCTTATATTCGATAAACAAATAGTTCAGAGATGGATGAAAAAGTTTCAAAATGTGCTATTTTATATTTTGACGACGTACAACAACTCTCAAAATAAAATGTGGCAGTTCAAGGGGATAGATTTAGTAGAAAGGTAATTAAGTAGTTACGTTTAAGTAACGAGTTTTTTTATTTATCACTCTGTTATTTTCGACGCCATTGATGTAATTATACCGAAGGAATATTTTCCTTTCATTCAAGTTGCTTTTCTTCCCGATGATTTGTTGTCACAGATGGAGCACCTTTTTTTTTGTTTTACTAACGGGGTTCATAAAATACCGAAGGAATTTGAAAAAAGTAACTCAAATAACAACGCGATGTCGTAGTTTCTTTGGTTTTAGGTATACTATTATGTCTTTCCGCATTATTTTACGCACTGACAATAATTTTTACGCTACTTTATGCGAGCAAAGGATAACAATATTCCATTCAGCGTTAGGATTTTGAAATTCCTATTGCTTGGAGCATGATAGATGGACACTCCCAAAAGCTTAATGTGTAACGTTATTTTTTTAATTATTTACTTACTCTTTTTCGTCCAATAGTGTTACCCTTAATTTGCACTCCTTTCCGTGAAACGTTGACAGCTCGTGGTCGTAGTCTTTGCAGTTACGTTTAGGTATTGTTCCGTTGTACACAGGTCCAAGTCTGAAACAATTCATGAAAAGCATTACGTATTCATCAGAATTGTTATTACTTAGAACCCACAATGTCCGGCACCAATACAGTAAATAGCTTTCTTGAGCCTAAGAAAACGGGCTTTTGTATATATTTTTTCTTGGGGTAGCGTGTTCGATTACTTGGTTTGAAATCTCGGGATTAATTTCTTTCTTGGTTATAGATAGTAGTTTTCTTTAGCGTAAAGCTGGTCGTAAAGGAAATGTTGGGATATAAAATGACAAGTTTAATAACGAGGTAAGAAAACGTATGCTTTTGATACGAAAAATCGGTGAAAGCTGATAATAAACAATTAGACTGCGTCCTCGTTGCGCCTTTCAGTTCAGTTCAGTTAGAAAGAAAAAAATATGTTTTTGTGTTCAAGGGTGAAATTTTTACAGCCCTTGAAGCTAGTCATTGGCGACGGGAGGAAGATAAAAGACGGAAAAAAAAATGTTCACAGTGTACGTGCCTGTAGTATTTTGATTTGCGCGAGATGGCTACTTTAAAAGGAGATGTCAAGTAGCGCCATCTCGTGCAGTGCCCTGCCGACTTTATGTAGCCAATCAAAAAAATCTAAGATTGCTTTCCGGTGTTCAGGGTGAGCCGTCAGTGAGGGTGAACACGGCGCAGTCATTCAGGAAGCTTGATCTTACATGCAAGTAAAAACGACTTCAGAGCGGAGGTTTGTGGCTTGTTGACGACTGGGACAATTCTAGAAGATTTCCTAGCACATTCCGCGAACACTGTTTCCACCAACATTTGAAAGTATTTTACATTCACCTCCGTAGAATTCACCTCCGTAGAATTCCCGCTTCTTTCCCGCTACTGGGTTACCCTGCCAGTATGAAAACAAAGTTCCAACTTATTTTACTAGCCGACAGTGAGTTTGCTTCAGCTCATTTTGTAAGTTGTTTCCAGAGCTATTGGGGAGGAGGTTAGACCGTGGCGCCCCAAGCGGCAACTTTAGAACTATACGGATGGGGACAACAAATACCAATGACTCAGCGCTCGGCTGACGTAACCAAACGCCGCGTCAGCGTTCGACTGGAGATCGTGTGCTCCGGTCACCTGAGGGGGAGGAGGGGCTCTTTTGTTACCACTACGGCCTCCATGAACAATGAAGCATGCAGGGTGCATAAGCCCAGCTCTGCACAAAAGGAAAAGTGGGTCAAGCTCGCATTCTCTGACGACTTATTTTCGGGAGAGATCCGTCACTAAAAATAAACGTCACTTCGTTTATTCTTAGCATTTTTACGTTAGGTCGTGAACATGCACACAAGGCCAGTAGGCATGTCCACAGGCATTGTGTTGGGTACAACAACGAGGTGTGGGGACAACAAACTGGTCAGAATGCCCCCTATACTTCAATCTCCTCGCCAACTGCAATCTGATCCGAAGCGCAATTTTCCAACATCAAATTAAAATGAACTACATGAAATTGACCGCGCTTTGACCTTACCCTAGAACTGCTAGAGCCAATCCTTGCAATTTACGTAGGATGTTCGCCGAATGAGAAGGACCGAAAAAAGTATGTTAGAACAGAAAGTTGTGCATGCTGAGGGATTTAGCATGACATGAGCATATTCGGAGCGTCTCACTGTCAACACAAAGAAACGATCGCAGTTCTTTTTAAAAAAAATATTGCTCTTGAAACAATTATAGTGGTGTAAAGTGCGAATTCTGAATCCACTTGAGATATAAGAGTTAGCGCTTGTTATCATCTTGTACGAGTACAATGTGAAAGAACGTAAGCGAGCTAACAGTTTCTCAAAGTATATTGTCATACTGCAGTGTTCTATGGCGCGCTTTAATTTTCGGTTAAAAAATTATTTCACCACTTTATTCGCTGAACTTCCCTCTCTACGACATTCCTCCTCCTCCTCTCCGCCTTCCCTCCGCACGAATCAGTGATAGACTCTCCCACAAAACAGCACACAATACCACAGTACAGCTAAAATGAGTACGTGACAAAACATCATGACTTCAAAATAACACACGGGCAAAGCAGCTACACGTCAAACTGGCAATTGATGGTCGTCGTCGGGAATAAGGGCTGCTTACTTTCGGGTTGGCTTGAAGCGGTTTATTCAAAGCGGCTTCGCGGCGATTGTTAATGCAAATCTAAACGTTTTAGGTCTTCTTGTATTTACCCGATGAGAGGCAGGCCCAACAACGTGCAGAAAAACATGACTGCATGTGTTCAGGCTCTGAGAGAAGTCGATCATGTGTTGGTTCTGTTCCCGCGGCCTTACAAGTCAAATGTCTCGCATTGTTGATTGAAATTTATGTGCGTATATAGCTCGTAAGAGTGGAACAGGCTCGTCTAGGTTAAAAGTAAAGCGATCCCCAAGAAGGCGTAGCGTGCAGCTGTACACAAGCTCGGTCGCCGGTAAAAATGTCGAGCTTTACAATCGTGTTCCGCTGGTTCCAGGTATGAAGAAGAATGGAAAGATCCGGCTGTGTGGGGACTTCAAGGTTACCGTGAAGCAGGCGGCAGACATTGAGACGTACCCAGTGCCACGGGGTGGAAGAAATCTGGAGCCAAGCTGGCAGGACGCGTGAAGTTCTCGAAATTAGATCTCCGGGACGCCTACCAACAGGTAGAATGGGATGAAGCATCAAAGAAGTATGTAACTATCGATACCCAGCAAGGGCTTTTCCAGTCTAAGCAGCTTCCGTTTGGTGTGGCTTCGGCACCTGCGGTGTTTCAACGGGAGATGGAAAACCTGTTGCAAGGTTGTCACAAGGTGGTCGTCTATTTTGATGATATTCTAGTGACGTGCGTGACGGAGGAATAACATCGCCGTAGCCTAGAAGAGGTATTGCGGCGTCTGAGCAGTGCAGGATTGAAGCTGAAGCGGCAAAAGTGCACCTTCGGGGCGTCGAGCGTCGAGTACCTGGGCTACGTCATCGACAAGGATGGCCCTACATCCGGCACCCCAGAAAGTCGAGGCCATTATCCAAGCACCCCAGCCAACGGATGTACGTAAACTACAAAGTTATTTGGGTCTTCTGAACATCTACCCAAGTTTTTTGCCGAACTTGTCATCGGTGCTGCATCCGCTGCACCAGTTACTCAAGAAAGGAACATCTTGGAAGTGGGGTCGTGAGCAAGCGGCAGCATTTGAAACCAGTAAGAAGTTGCTGACGGCTGCTGATGTGCTGATTTATTACGATGCCAAGTTGCCGTTGCTACTATGTTGCGATGCGTCGCCGTACGGCATTGGAGCAGTGTTGGCACATCGAATGCAAAATGGTGCAGAGCGACCTGTGGCGTTTGCTTCAAGGAGGTTAACAGCAGCAGAGAGAACTATAGCCAGTTGGACAAGGAGGCTCTGGCAGTGATGTTCGGGGTGCTGAAATTCCACCAATACGTCTGGGAAAGATTATTTGAAGTGTTTAGAGACCACAAGCCATTGTTGGGTCTGACTGGGCCCGATTGCCGCATTCCGCTGCAGTGTTCACCGCGGGTGCTGCGGTGGGCGTTGACACTGAGCGGCTACAATTACAAGCTGTCCTACAGGGCCAGGGGCCAGTTTGGGTAATGCGGATGCCCTGAGTCGACTGCCACTACCAGTCAAAATGTTGGAGAAGTCAAGAGTCTTAGATGTATTCATGCTCGAGGGGCATACCCAACGGTTCTGTCTGCCGCAGTAGTGGAGGCGGCGACTGGCCGAGACCCAGTGCTGGCTTCGTTACGTACGGCGTTGTGGACTGGGGGCCATCCACCATCCGGAGCTGAGTGGCGGCCATTTTTAAACCGTATGGAGGAATTCTCGGTGATGGAAGGCTGTGTGCTACAGGGGAACCGTGTGGTGGTTCCAGCGTCGCTGCGAGCGGCAGTGCTGGATCTCTTACACGAGAGTCACCCGGGGGTGGAGAGGATGAAGCTGGTGGGCCGAAGTCACGTGTGGTGGCCGGGCATCAATGATGACATCGCGGCCAGAGTGGGCAGATGTACGGTCTGCCAAGTGCATCGAAAAGGCTCCAGCGGACAGTGCAGCAGACACCGTGGCCATTCTCGGAGCGTCCGTGGTCACGTCTCCATGTGGATTTCGGGGGACCTTTTCAAGGTGTCTACTTCTTGTTGTTGGTGGACGCGTTATCCAAGTGGGTGGAAGTACTCCGCGTGCCGTCACCGTCGGCAGAAGCTACGGTGAAATGCCTGAGGTCCATCTTCGCAAGTCATGGGTTGCCGGATGTGATCGTGAGTGATAATGGTCCAGCATTTACAAGCGCCCAATACAAGTTGTTCCTGGCTCGTAACGGGGTGAGGCCAATACTTATCCCTCCATACCGTCCAGCATCCAACGGCGCCACAGAAAGGGTAGTACAGACTGTGAAAGAGAAACTCAAGAAGTCTGAGCCTGGGGATTTTGAGTGTCGGATCGTCAGAGTCGCTCACGTTCAGTTCGACATCGAGTCACCTGCCCCCTGCAGAGCTGCTCATGGGCCGGCGCTTGAAGACAGCATTGGACTTATTGCGGCCGCAATCTTCGGTGCAAGGTGCAGTTCCGACAGTTGCAGCAAAAGGTATACTGTGACCGGTCGGCACGAGCAGAGCCGGTACCCCGGCCAGGAGATGCTGTTTGGGCCAGGTACTTCAGGCCGGGACTTCGTTGGGTACCTGCGATTGCTGGGGCGACCACCAGCGCATCGTTGGCCGAGTGCAGCTGGCAGATGGCTCACTTCGGAACCGTCATGGAGACCACCTGAGGCATCGTGTCACGGAGGCTGAACTAATGAATGACGACTTGGGACAGCAACTGCCACCGTCCTTCGGGCAGCAGCTGGAGGAAGCAGACAGGGCGGCTCCAGAGGTGCAGGTGAAGCTGGCCGGCGAATTCCAGCCCGGCATCCCAGCAAAATCAGGGGTGTCCGTGAGCCCAGAAGGCAACTATCGCCTATAGGTTCCAGCGCAATAGTACCCAGCACTCCGGAAATCTACGAGATTCCGGGCGGCGCCAAGCTGTATCCGCCATAACCATCAGACTTGTGGGGAAAGGGTGTTGTGGCAGCAGCTAACGCCACGCACCAGGCGGCCGCCTCGTGGCACAGCGTACGGTGGGCACGAGACGGCTGGAATGCCATCAGGACGATCTCGGCTGCGAGCCACGATAGCTCGTTCCTTTTGTATATATATTTGTGTGAATATAAACCTGTAACAACAACATTGTTTGAAAAGACAAAAAAACTGCTGGCGAGAAATATAAACGTTTCGTTATAATGCGTCGCCAAAATCAATGTACGTATCACGTGAATGTGTTGGGGGTGGTAGCTGTCTACTTGTATTGGGCTACCTCCTGTTGCCTGCTGCTTCAACCGATTTTGGCAATTTAACCACCAAATTGCCAGGGTTTTATAGTCTGGAACGTCCACCAAACTGCCCACCGAAGGGCAGCTCGGCTCTCTGACCGACTCGCCTAGACCCTCGCCGAAGCTCCGAGACACGCAGTGGTTTTCGCGATGATCAGAAGAGTATGCGTCCTTATCCTGTACATATCATAAGATTAGCATCATCACTAGACGTGGCACCTCGGGCCTCCCTGGTACGGGCTCGCCTTTCTGCAGTGCCACGACTCTTCTGAATAAATACACGGCTTCCCTTTCTGCAGTGCCGCGACTCTTCTGAATAAATACAAACCAGGATTAGTTATATTGCTATTTGTTTTCCGCAGAACCTTCCTCAGCTCTGCGTATGCCTATATAGTCTTTTTTTTTGTGTTCTAATAAACTTAAGTTTATGGAAATTATTTCAACGCTTACTTCTGATTTGTTGCTGTACAACATAATGTATATTTACGACGCTAAAGTAAAACTTATGATACTCACACGTTTGCAACTTGCTGAGCGGCGGTAAACACTCCACTGAAATTCCTTCCATTATCTTGAACAATCGCCGCAGCCATTACACATATGGAACCATATTGTGACAGCCCTAAGATTACAAAGTAAAACATAAGGTGAAATTAATGATTACCAAATCAAAAAGTTGTGCGAATAGTAGTTCGAATGGAATAGCTATGCTACGTCACTCATAGCCTTGACAATGCAAGGGAAATCCAAGACGGTCCGTTCTTTCAGCAGTGCAGAAGCTAGGGATCACGCTGCGCTATTCAATATGAAGCAATATTCTCGCAACCCTACCAATTACCGTTGCCCTGCATTATTTATTAATAAGAGGGAATAGTCTAATATACTAAGAAGGAAATAGAATTATCACAAATGCAAGCATCAAGGGTGAGAAAAATAAAAAGTTAGAAAGCTGTCAGAATTAAAGAAACGTGAGTTCATATCTTATTTATATACTTGGGACATGACGGAAAATAAATCACAACTGTTAGACATATCCTTAACGCTAAAGTGACTCGCATCGTACACTGCATCGCACAGTTAACGCGCATATATCGAACTCTCGCATTTTACTCAAATGTGTGCTTCAAATAAGCACCTTCTACAAACCTAAGCATTTTGACTGTAGCCTAATAATTATAAATAAGGCAAATCTGGTGAGTGCTTCCTCCTGCTATCTTTAGATTTAGACCGCCATACGTTAGCTCGTTTTCGCAGCATGTGATTCGAAAGTTTACCAGTGCAGCGCAAGGTGATCATACTAACTGTAGGTATGTACATTTCCGCAGTTGGTACTTTTTCGCAGTATCAGAAATCAATTTACGCCTTCTAGTAATATACGCGCCTTTGCCTAGATCCTGCAATGGTGGATTTATATTCATCTTCTTAATTATACCAAGACAATAAAGCGTTTCTTTTTAATTCGAAGATACATTTTTAAACTTGACAAATTAGAGCTTGCTGGTAAAGTTACGTAAATAAAGGTAAACATCATGAACGGCTTTTGCCCGTTCATGTTGGTTTTCTTTTTACCCGAAACATTTTTTAACGGTGGCAACTCTATGGTTTCTGGATTTACTCTATTTTTTATCAATCTCATTTGAAAGGTAAGCCCCTCGATTAGTTAGTTGATCAACTAAACTACGTTAATGGACTTTCTAATAAATATATTATATTAGACTATTGCAGTAATGGTTTTACCTATATTCAATATTTTAATCTGGAGAAATTATTACAATCTGGAGCAATTGCTACAATACAAATATACCCAAACTGTTTTTCCCGTTATTGTCGCCAAGTGGAAAAACTGGATGAGGGAGAGAGCCTCTTAATCTATGCTCACAGTCAGATCTGTAAAATTCAGACGTACCCGTGTGGGGCACGACGTTATTGTCTTGGTGGCGGGCCTCGAGGGCAGCGCCAGTGACATGCTGACGATATAAAGGCAACGTGCTCATCACGAGCAGACTACTTTTCTAACATTGAGCGCAGGGCTTACAGCAGTCCTTCTGCATTCAGGCACGAAAGTAGGTGGCAAAATATGTAAGAGTATCAAATAGATTGCTGCGTGCGTGGCCCAGTTAGCAGAGCAAGCGTCGCACAAGCGGTGTTAAGTTGTTCAATTTGGAAATACAATATTTTTATTACATCATAATTTGTTTTCCTGGAAAACTCCACTGCAATATCAACAGTAATTTAGTGTTGTGGTCAGTGGCGTAGCCAGGATTTTATTTCGGGGGGGGGAAGGATTCAGCGGCGTATTAGCCCCCCCCCCCCCCAAATACCGAAGCAGGGTGAACTCGGCGGTACTAACGCTTGCGCAGAGATTAGGGAGGTGCTGTTAAGATAGAACGGGTCATAGGCTGCATTGTCATTTTTCAAAACGGGGCAGGCATCATTTACAGGAATACGGGCGTGGTGGCTCACTGTTTTACGGTTGTCGTAGTTGCGGCCCACCAACTTTAAACGCTTCCTCACAGCACGCAACTCCCTCCGCTTTTTGAGGTACTAATGCATTACCAATGCCTGCCGGCCAGACAAAACAAAAGGATAGCTATACTGTCATACAATAAATTAAACAGCAAAACGAAATCTCGACGCTGAAGAATTAGAGCAAGCGTCCACCCACAAGCATGCTCCAGGCAATATATCAAGCCGCCATTAAAATGGCCGAGACAGCGGAAGTTGAAATTCAGATGCCGCGAGTAACAAGTCGGCAACGTCACCACTCTAACATTCCCGCTGAAAGCACGGAAGAGCATTTCAAGCGCTCCGTGTTCCTTCCTTTAATGGATTACCTGATCACACAGTTAGATGGGAGTCCCTGTCCGTGTCCGTGTCCGTGTCCTTGCGCTGTTTTAATCTTTAATCATGAAATACCAACTATCCCAAACTTCTACTTTAGATGGGGAGATTGATAAAGCAGCGGCGTACGCTGCAATTGCTTTCGTCGCTTCTGCCTGCAAAGATCTTGGAAAGCGGGGAAGCTCTTGGCGCTGAAGAGTTTTTAGAGCTCTATTCAGGCCAGGGTTTCAGTTCCTGTACTCCAATGCTAGCTGCTCATGTGGGCTGCCCAAATGCAAGAAAGAGAAACGTGAAACACCCTGTCCGGGAGGTCCTATTCCCAAACGTCCATCGTCTCCTCAAGATTCTAGCGACTCTGCCCGTAACAGCGGCGAAAGCTGAGCGCTCGTTCTCTTGACTATACGGCGGTTGAAAACATACCTGAAAGCGTCCACCTCGAATGATGCAACTGCTCGGTGTAGCGCTTTTGATTTTTCACCGCGGCATTGATGTTCAATCGGAGGACGTGCCTGGATAGTCTTTGCGTGAACGCAGACGGCTGCATCTTAATGTGTAGGCGCTTGGCATAAATGAGCGTGATCAAGAGAGGCTGTACATTGTTTTTGAAATATCTAGTCACAGTTTCTTTATTCGTGGTAATTTCCAGTCGAAAGCACGTAATTCTGATCAGTACTCAAGGTCTGCGTGAGCGCAGCGCCACCAGTTGCTTGCGAAGCAGTCGTTTTTACAAATCATTTAATAATATATACATCACTGACATTGTTTTAAACTATCACAATGTGTTCGTTTTATTATGTTTGTTTGGTTTGATTGAACTATGTATTTCAGTGAGGATAGCATGTTATACTTGCCTGAAATTCTCATCCTTCACCCACAAATCTTTTGAAATATTCGTTCTTTATACATCTCAGATCAAGTTCCGCATCCCATCAAATAATCATGAATGAAGAAATATTGCCTATATTATTTATTTGAGCATTTTCTTCCCCACAAACAATTTTCCCGAAAGCATATAAGTTGGAGATAGCCCCGCTCCCCCTTTGCTCCATGCCCCGTGCGAAAACCGACTGCGTGAGCATGGGGAGCATGCCGATTTTCCCACCCACTCCCCCCCCTGCCTCGCCCCATGCCTACGTCACTGGTTCTGGTTGATAACCTTCATGGACATAGGGCCGTTCGAACTAACGATTCGCTTAGCAAGCGAGGCGCGCTCATATTAGTTCGGCTTTGCTATTAACGGTGCAGGCAACGCTGGCATTTAACATGTTTGTCGCAATAGAAGATGAGGTCAAGAGAAAAAGAAGAAAGACAGGGGGCCAGGTATTGTTGTGTAGTCTACTGCAACAACCGCATCCTATACGCTAATGTAAAAATACTTCTTGAGACGTTTTATCGGCAAATGATTGCAATGATTAGAAAATAAGGATATACCTCTTCTGTATCTTTTGTCATAATTCAATAGGGTGGCTAAGCTCACATGGCGCGTTCTTTCTGCAATCGCTTTAGTGGTTCCCAGATGGCTTCTGACAAAAGAAAGCCAGATATGCAGTAATTTTTATAAGCAACTAAAGAAACGAGGGTCCCCCCCCCCCTTCTTGCGGCATGTCGGAGAGCTTGAAGAAGATATTAGTACGCATTGCGCACTGTCTTGTAGGTGTCGCGTTACCGAGTGGTATGCAAAGAAAAGCCGAAGCAAGAGGAACTAGAACACCGTTCGTGTTTATCCCTCGCTCATGCACACAACTCACTTCATTTTCTCCCACACGCATCCCAGACCGCGAGGCGCTTTATATGACACTTCCCCTTTCGAAGCATTATTGTCCGTAGCGGTCTGATGGGCAGTGACGCCCCTTCCGCTCCTTGTTACAGTTGCGGAGGTTTCGGTGCTTTGTTGCCCGACTGTCTGGTTGTGTACATTCGAAGTCGCGGGCTGCTGTTGTCCCGACTGTCTGGTTGTCCCCTTCCAAAGACGCGTGCTGCAGATGACGGACTTGTGCGTCTCACTGTACCTTGACTTTTTTCCATTACGTATAACCGCGGCATTCACGCCTGGTGGCGATATCCTTCCTTAAGAAGCCGCGCCCGCGCGTATCCGCACCTCTGAGTGAGGAGGTATCGTACTACGATCTCTTGTACGGTGGCGTCGATCGTCGTGCGAGGCTTCTCTGTTTTTCGTTTTCCGTACTGTGCCTATACTTGCGTACGTGGTGCCACCGAGGCGTCAGTGTATTTGGCGCAGTCGGGACTGTTGAATCTAACTTCCTCCCCATGAGGAGTTCCGCTGGAGAGAGACCGTCTGTGCCTGGAGTGGTTCTGTGGGCTAGAAGAGCCTGTGCTACAATGGGATGATTTGCTCAGCAGATTTTTGGCTGTTTGTACAGCTCGTGCAGCCTCTCCGTTACTTTGAGCGTAGTAAGGGCTTTAAGTCACCAATTTGACTCCTCATTCGTTCGCAAACCGCCGAAAATCGTTCCGATTGAAACGGAGGTCCATTGTCTGAGTGTAGTACTTCAGGGCATCCATGTCTCGCGAATATCTGGTCGGAACACTTTTGCTCATGTTTTCTGTATTTGTTCGTGAAAGTTATCCAGCTCTATAAATTTCGAGTAGTAATCGATGACCATATGTGCTGCACTGAGCTGAAAATACCTGTTCCGAGTTCCTGCCATAGGCGATCGGGTAAAGGCGTCTGAAGCAGAGGCTCTGTTTGTGGTCGTCGATGATGAATCTCATCATCGAACCGATGATGAATTCATCATCGCGGGTCATCGGGATATCTTACATCGGCTGACGTAGCCCTGTATCTGTTTGCTGATTCCGGGCCACACGCAGAATCGCTTGCTCGTGTTCTGCACCGAACGATTCCTTGATGTCCACAGTGAAGTCTCTCTAATACTTCTTTTGGAGGCTCCGTAGGATAACCAGCCTATCATTGCGCATTAGTGGGACTTGTGTAGTGCTCAGTTCTGCAGAAAGCGATAGCAAATTCCTTCATGTCCGTAGGAAGAATTTCTCTGCCCGGTCACACTTTTTCGCAGTACGTCATCACCCTTGCCGTGCTTGGGTCTTTCTTCAGTTCGGACTTCAGTCCGTCCAAAAATAAGACAGACGCCGGTAGTCGGCAGACCGTGAGCATTGTCGTACTCTCGGACTAGCGCTTCCGTAGAGTCTGTCTGGTGTTCCATCATTCGTGGAGGTTTCCTAGACAGCACATATGCTGTGTACATATGCTTGCCCGGTACGTGTGATATCAGTAAAGTCGTATTCGAAAATGCGCATTCGCTACCGCTGTAACCTTGGCGTCATCTTGTCTAGGCGTTTTGTTGACAACAACGGTACCAATGGCTTGTGGTCCGTATCGACATTAAACCTTTGACCCACCAAGTAGGTGTGGGAATGTTCGCAATCCTAAACGATCGCCAAGGCTTCTTTTTCGGCTTGCGAGTACATCTCCTCTGTTGGAGTCACTGCTCTCGAAGCGTAAGCTACTGGACGCCTGATGCCGTCCTCGTCCTCCTGAAGTAGCACCGCTCCAAGTCAATACGATGAAGCATCGGCTGATAGTGTCCGGTGCTCGTTTGGGTTGAAGAACGTGAGAATTGGACTCTTGCCCAACAAGTATTTGATCGCTTTTAAATGCTTGCTTCGTGGGTTTCGCTCCAGAGCCAACTCGCATCTCCTTTCAGAAGATCTCGGAGCGGCTTGGTTTTTTCCGCTATGTTCGGTAGAAATTTCCGAGGTGCTTCACCATCCCCAGGAATGACCGTAGCTCAATCTAGTTTGCGGGAGCTTCTATCTTGACCATGGTTTCAGGTTTCTTGGAATCAGGTGCAATTCCTCTTCTGTCTATGATATGCCCTAGAACCTTGATGCTGGTTTTGCACGAACTCGCACTTGCTCGTGTGTAAGGGTATCCCTGCGTCATGGAGGCGGCGGAGTGTAAGTTCAAGATTTTGGTCTTGCTCCGGCTTGTCTCGTCCAAAAATTAAAATTTCATTCATGATACACACTTATCCCTGGATTACTTTGAGGATCAGCAGCATTTCGCGCTGAAAGAATTCTGACGTTGTTGCTACCCCAAACGGGAGCCGCTTGAACTGGAAGCGTCCCACTGGTGTAATGAATGTCGTCAGCTCCCTGACTCTGGAGCCAGTGGTGCCTGCCAAAACCTTGTGTTCATCATCCAGCTTGCTGAAGACAAACGCTCCTCCGAGTTTGGCTAGGTTTTCCTCCCCCGTCGGCATGGTGATTGGTTCCCGTACAGCCTGCTGGTTTAGCTGCGTAGAGTCCACACAGATCCAGGAGCTCCATCTTGCTTTTTGGCCACCGCCATGGTGAGCACCAAACTGTGGCGTGTTACACTTTCTCGATGACGTCCATCTCTTGCATTCTTGTCAATTCCAGCTCTACACTGGTCATAAGTGCGATGGATACTCGTCGGGGGTACGTGATGGTGAAAGGCTTCGCATCCGGGTGAAGCGAGATCGTATAAAGAACCTCCATCTTCCCCAGTCCCTTAAATAGAGATAGATACTTGGTAAGTACGCGATCATGCTCCAGATGGTTATCAACCTTGATTTCGCTTCAGGCTTGGTAACACTTGCAGAGCTTGATTCGCCGGGAGACCGAGTAAAGGATGTTGGAGCCTTTCCAATACGTAGACAGTTTCTCTCGATGTTCTGCCGTTCCAAGTTATCGTCGCCTGGAACTTCCCGTGTGTTGTCAACGGCGAGTCTCCTGCCCCCCCCCCCCCGAATATCTTCCCCGGCTGACTTCCCATCTCTCCGACCTTGTACTGCTATTCGCCATCTCTCCGACCTTGTACTCGCTATGAGGAATGGCGGTAACGTCCGCCACAGTGCCCTCCTTGAATGAGATCTCCTGGTTGTTGACTTTCGCCTTGATGTACCAGGGATCTCCGCTATCTGCGTGTACCGGTGCGCCCAGGACCACTTCGTTGAGACCTGGTTTGTGCACTTGTGAACTGTGAGGCCCTGCCGCAGGCTTGGAGAAGCATACGCTCCTTAAGTGTCCTACCTTCTTGCAAGCGTTGCATTTCTTGCTTCTTGCGGCACATTGTGTTTTTTTTTCATGTTTGCACAAACTGCCACATCATCGGCATTTCCACGCCGCACTGTTAGAATCTCCTTGACCGATTAGATGTACCCCGAGTGCGTGTGTCTTTTTATCTTGCCGTTCTCTTTTGGGTATCTTTTTCGGAGCTCCTCGATTTCCCTGGACTCTGTCTTATCGCTGTCAAGCTCCGCTTGTTCTCGTTTCACTGTCTCGAAAGGTCGTGCTGACGCTGTCGCACTTTGAAGCGTGAGCTTTGCGCTCAGCTGGAGCTTTTCGCTCAGCTTCCTGTCCTGGAGACCTACGACGATGCGATCACGGATCAGCTCCTCGCTGAAGTAGTCCATAGTCGTAGGAGTCCACTAAACTGTGTAAGGCCGTGATGAAGGCCTCCACTGTCTCGTCTGGTTCTTGCTTCCTCATGTTAAATTTCGCTCCTTCAAAGATGACGTTTACGCGCGGATATGAGGTGGAGCTGAAACGTTGCTCTTCACTACGCCGTGAGTCATTTAGCTCTGCTTCTGACAGATGGAGTGACGTGAGAACGTCTTCCGCTTCTCTCCCCATGGCGTACAGGAATGTGTTTACCTGTGTCGCGGCGTCCCGGTGATGGAGTCCAGAAATGATCCGATATCTTTCCCAGCGGGTGCTCCATCTTTTCCAGTCAGGGGGATCTCTGAAATCCAACTTTACCGGGAGCTCGACCGCGAAGGGTTGAAGAAAAGGAGGATCTGCTGTTCGCCTGGGAAATAGAAGTGCCGGAGCCGTCGCTGTTCCCGTTCATGGAGCCGGCCAGGTGGAAGGTTTCGCTGTTCTCGTTTAGGCCTCGTCCAACTGTGGTGCTTCTAGCTTCCTCGGACACGATATTGCCTGGTTGCAGAATGCCACCGCTACCACCATGTCGTGTTACCGAGTGGTATGTAAAGAAGAGCCGAGAGAAGAGGAACTAGAACACCGTTGGGTTTATCCCTCGCTCATGCATATAACTCTTCTTTTTCTCCCTACACGCGTCCCGGACCGCGAGGCACTTCATATGGCAGCAGCATAGGTTTGACAAAATATTCCCACTGGTAGCAGTACTCCAGTTATTTTTAATGTTATTAAAATGATTTATTCAGCATCCAAGATACATTATTAGGTTCCAGGAAAGCCTAGAAGATGACGACAAGTTAGGTGCTAGAACATTTTTGTATCAAACTAAATAATTGAAAATGTATAAATAACATTTGAATTTAACAGTCAGTTTTTGCGGAGAGAAAAGAGAAGTGATATTAAAGTCATATGCTTGTGCAGAGATCCTGGATGTGTCAAGTTTAACGTTGCCGGACGACGAAGAAAAAACCTTTCACATAATAGCAACCTATGTTTGAAAACTAGTGAAATTTTAAATAGGATCTTCGCTAAGAAAAGCAAAGAAGTGAACCTTTGTTGGCGCAGAGACAATGTCCATCGGCAACTATTAATTTTGTTTACAAGGTATTTTCTGGATACTGCTGGACGTGCGTGAATTAAGGATCCACTGTTTTCACCGCAGCAGTCAATGTGTACGAAGACCATAAGAAAATCAGGAATCAATCATATGCTCTATTCCTGACAAACCGCGACACCTTGCAGTGTCGCGGTGTGTAGTAAACGTTTTCGACTTTGTTATTCAACATGCCGGAGTCAGTGGCGGTCCTGAGGGGGGGGGGGGGGGGGGGCGAAGGGGGCGACCCGCCCCCCAAATCCCAGTCGCTTTTTTATAATTTTTTTTTATTTTACAGCCAATATTTCTTTATTTTACAGCCCCTATATTGCGAGCAAAGGTTCTATGCATGTTGCGCATTTCCGACTTGCAAACAGTGGGACTAATAAAAAAAATCTTTATTCACAAAAAAAAGTGTGATGTCCCTTTTTTGTTATTTAAGCAGCAATTTCGCCCCCCTAAAACCAATGTCTGGGACCGCCACTGCCCGGAGTACATAGGAGCACGTCAGAAATTATTCTGTTTACTTCTCGTCCTTGTTGATTTTGACCATCTGTCCCATGGTACGCGTCCTTGTTGATGTTGACCCTCTGTCCCACGAAAATAAGGCGCTTGCCGCTCGCAAACATTCCAGCCCCAGACCATGGCGGTCTGCGGATTTTGGTGGTGTTCGACGATGGCTGAGATGCCGGGGCCTCTGCGGACCAGTTCATGTTTGTTGTTTTGGCTCATGTGGGCCTGCTCGAGCTGTAAAAGCGTTTCTATTCTTATATGCGAAACAGGGTAAGTGTCCAAGCGCGTACATGCCGCCCGGCGTGGACGTTGGCGGCATCTTTGAAGCCGGACTCGCCGGTTTCGTCCGTGAGTAGATGAACATTTTCAGGCTTGTAGGGCTTGAGTTTCAACTTTTTTTAACCATTTGTCGCACCGATTCACGTGTTTTTCCGGTCTCACGAGCGATTTTTCTTATGGATACCCTCAGATGTCGCTGGAGTCTCTTACGGATGATCTCACGGTTGGCTGAGGTGTTCACAGTGCGCTTTCTTTCCCTTCCGGGGCGGTCGCCTTTTGTGGCCGAACTCGTGGAAACGCTTGATGCATCAGACACGGTTTGGCGAGAAACCTTGAGCAATCGAACAATTCCACATTTACAAAAAAGTGGCCGAAAACAGCTCTAAAATAGCAAGCACGTTTCTTTTGCATACTCAAAAACATAAAAGTTAAAAAGAGTCAGTAAAAAAACGATGTTTCTAGTACAAAAGTGCGCGCCGTATGTAACTAACCCGAATATTTTTTTTACGATATGTAAATTATTTTTGCTGGAAGGTGCTAAATTTGTCCGTTTTTTTTTTCTGGTTACCTTTATACGTGCCACCAACACCTCCTAGAAGCTAAGGCCATAGCGCTCCTTTCGTGACGTCGCAAATGGATGGCCATCGGGGGCACGCGTCGAAGCGCCGAAGCGAAGGTAACGCGCGTGGATCGACCGTCGTAACAACACACTTTCAGTCACATAGGCGTGTCTTATTAGCTGAAATGGAAGCTGCACATAGCAACGAGGCTAGAAAACATTTTATTACACCGGCAAAATATTACACCGCTAAATAATCGAAAGAAATGGCCCTAGGTATGCTGATATGACGTCTACATAGAAATAGTGATTGTTTTAAGTAGAAAACATTGAGCCTCGCAATTAATGCTGTAGGAATGCATATTTTATACAAAGTTACTTCCACAAATAGATGAGGCACGCAGTGATTGAGCACAGTGAAACGGATCAGAGTAAAAATCATGTAGACGCGGTCAACGCGGACACGGCTAGATAAGTGTCAGTTACTATCATGTAAGCAATGTTAACGCATGCAGTCACTAAATTATTGCATTATACCCCTGCCACATGTCAAAATTAATGTAATTTCGATCGAATGACATTATGAGGTCGGCAAATCAGCTCGCCATGCTCGTATAATTAATCAGGATTGCGAGCTAATTCAATCTCATAATATCATTTAATGAAACCATATTAATTTTCCGTGTGACAAGGGTACTAAACTTACTGTTACAGGCACTAAACCACTCTCTTATCGGCTCTAGCTGCCTTATAACAACATACTGTATTTTCCGGACTATAGTCCGCACCCGGTGCATAGCCTCGCAGGGGCAAATTTAGGTTAAAAATTAATTTTGCTAAGACAGTCCGCACCCGATGCATAGTCCACCCAGTGCATAGTCCGCACCTGGTGGTTAGTCGACCCGAAAATCTTCTCATAGACGGGCACCCCTTTACAAATGTCTGCTTTCTTAGCTCACAAAGAAACCTATAATATACACAATCATCATTAACACACCCTTCCATTCACAAAATCCGTGTCGTCTCGTTATAATCAACGATATTGAAAAGCAAGATCCTGTATAGTCTCCACGCGCGATAGCCCGCACAGCCTAAAATTTCAACTTTGTAAACATGTACAGTCCGCGTACTATAGTCCGGAAAATATGGTATATTTTATTTTTATTCAATAGTACTACTACCCTAATACAGCTATGATTGTAGTATAAACGCGGTAAAGACAATAAAATAACATTAGTATAAATGAACGCATACGCACAAACAACGCACTTTCAATAATCGCACATAAACTTGTTATTCACCTTACAGTGAAAACTTGAATGTTATCACGCATATTTACAAATGTAGATGCAATTGCACACGGATAACGACGAAGAACAAGATTCCATTCTATCACGAGATTAAAGCAACTGGCTGCAGTACTCTACTCGCGTCCTACATGACCAACAAGTCTGACGAATGGCGTCCACCCGAAACGTGGCTTATTTTCCTTTCCTTCCTTTTGCACGTCTTATGTCTCACGCTTTTCATTTTGTGAAATTATTTACGTGCCCTTGCAGCACCCTCCCGTAAATAGGTTGCTTCTCACCTGTGAATCGTATCCAAACGTTATCCATCACAAAAAAGAAAAAGAAAAAAAAAGGATGAACCCAAACTTTCGAAACGTTTCTCTCTCAGGAGGAATTTGTCGTCGCCCGAGTGGGTTCATTCGAAAGAGTGGGGAGAGCTGCGGGACTGCAGTGTGGTCTCGCGGTTACGGGATACTCATAAATTTAAATTTTGTATTTTCAACCTTCGTAACGCGTTGTGTATTACATTTATAATACATTCTATGTATATAATAAATTATACAAGACTGTGCATTTAAAACGTATTTTAATGACGGATAAATGCGCACGAAACATTTCGTTACCTGAGCGAGCAAACGACGCGGTCGGAGTAAAGAGAACCAGAGTGGGCGCCTTTTCTCAATGTGGCCTTTCTTCCCCGACCATTGTGACGTCACTACTCAGGTAGCGCTACGCTCTCAGCTTCTAGGAGGTGCTGGTACCACACGGTGCAGCGTCTTCCTAAAATGATTTATTTGAGAAAGATCTCAAATAACACACCACTACAGTGTTGGTGACAGTCACATATTGAAGATCGGACGAAATCCAAGAGAACCTTGTTTTGGGGCACGTATTGGGGAGAGCTTCCTTTTTCACAACACCAGCACCAAGGTAAAGAAAGCGGATGCGACTGATTTGTTCTACCCCAACCAGAACAGCTAGTTTTGGCAATGACTTAGAAGAAATCTACGTTAATTATTTTTGGGAGTGGAGAGATCAGGTGTTATTGTTCGCAAAATCGCGTCGAGGGTCCGTTCGACGTTCTTCCCTTCCTTCGTTCCCAGTGAAAGTTGAACAGAAACACCTGAATTGCAGGCCCTTACCAAGCCCTCTTTCTCACAATGAAAGATAACAACAAAACAAAAAGTACGCAGCATGGCATAAGAAAAATACTGTAGAAAGCTTTCAAGAGAAGCCGAAAGACATATATGAAGAACCGCGCTGAGACGGTTTCAACAGTCCAAGGCAGTGGCATAACACTTCTAGCTGATAAGGGGCGCGGGACTCTGCGCCAGCTGCATCACCATTAAAAACATGGCGGCGGCCTAGGAGCGTTTTCGAAAAGGTGTATAAAGCGTCTCTGAAGGGAGCCGTAGCGCGCTGCATCGAGTCAGTCTTAAGTTAACGCTTGATCTTGCTGTTACGCCAAAATTTACATTCGCGGTGCCAACTACTGTATGGCTGTTGGGGCACAAGTTCGCCACATTGAATATTTAGGTTACTCCTGCCTTATTGCTTATTTTTCGTGAATATATTTTTGAAAGTTATAAGAATTGTCTTATTCGCGACCGCTTTCAGAAGTTCGAATGAAACATGGTCCAAATATTTATGACAAAGGTCATTCACACTTTTTAGTCAATTAACGTGACTTCTTTCTCTTATGACATTTTAGAGCCAGATAAACACAAACCAAATGCACTTTATTATGGTAGCAGTACTCCAAATTTATAAAAGCAATACGTTAAAAAAAACTCGTCATTTACTCAGTGATGCTCGTAAGGCGATTTGAAATATCAGTCACAAAAGCATCTAGACTCCACCTACGACCAGAAAGGTAAGCGAGAGGTCTATATTGCAAGAGCACACGCAAGGGAATGTTGCACACAAAGAGTAATATTTGCTTACCACCAACATTAGCATACAGCCTTTTTCCTGTGTCGGCACGTGCACGAACCGTCATATCCTCAGAGCTGTAGGAGTCGTATTCTTCATCGTCATTAGTATCACTGCTATCGGGAATGGGCATCGCAGTGTGTACGGTGTTTTTTGTTTCTTCCTCCGTAACGTTCAACCTAATAAAAATAGGAAGTAATGAATGCGGCTCCAGTATATTTACCTATATTCTAAAAATCAAGTGTAACAGATTCTATCTACTCCAGTCAGGACGAGAAACAGCGTGTTCCCGATGATAACCTCTCCTTCATTATTTTCGAACTCAATCTTCTGCAATGCATCTGCTCCTTTTACGGCGGTATTAGTTGTACCTTTCACACTGCCTATTACTTTACTCTCTTCATCATCCTGTATGACCAAACGAAAATTCACAACGTCAAGACCATGATCTTTACATAAAACGCGTTCGGCAATGCGATCGTGTCATTGTAAATACAATTTACCTTAAGGTAACGTGATCCCTGATAGACAATCTGTATTGTGGGATATTTCAGCTCCTGAAAATAAAGTTGCACCTGCAAAAAAATTATACATATGTTTAGGCGTTAGGAAATGTCATCGATACAATAGTTAGCCCTGCTTAATTCATTGTCGTGAAATACAAAGCATTGCCAGGGCTAACCTATATTGGATGCTCTCAAACACCCTCCACATTTGATGTGATTTAGGTCCGCGATTTTAGATATCCCATGAGCAGGAAAATGTGGCCATTCGTTTAAATATTACATTGAAAAATTAACATTTAAGCTGAAAAAAGTAAGGACTTACGCCGCTGTACATGGCATTTAAAATATCTGGAATCCAGTAGCAAACCGATTTTTTTAAACTTTATATTCGTTGTCACCCACTCTAATAATTTTGTTTAAAAAATCACTAACTGTGCAAGTGCATAGCAAACGTTTTTCACACGAGCTTAGTTCATTTTTCGCGTTCAGTCTCAAAGTAACGCTAAAATTATTTCCAAGAACTGGACCTCTATAGTCCAGTGACGTACCATTATTTTGATGGCTCACCGAATACTCATACTTGATTTATCTCTGGATTTTCGGACGATCACAGAATAAAAAGAAAATTGTCAATTTCGGAAAAGAAAAAAAAATCAAATACCTTCAAGGGCACAACAATTTATGACGTCGCGCTGCAGGAAGCCACGTATTTAAATTAATAATGCATTTCCTCACAGGGACTTTTAGTTATATATAAATTATGAGTGTTATAATAGTTTGAGTTTTAAGGCAATTTTTTGCCACATGTATAACACAAAACGTTGCAGTATTGTCCAGCAAGTGAATGGTTGCCTACGCGCAATAGAAAGCAAGCCAGCACGCCATAAAAAGTGAAGCCAAGCTTTGTTGAAAAAAGATATCTAAATTATGTCGAATAGCATTTTTCTCTAAGGCGCCAGTGAGGGGCATGCTAATTTTCCAAACTACGCGCTTGATTGGGGATTTAAGGGCATGTCAAAATATGAATTTTCTTCGGTTTAGGCGCACAAAAGTGCCGAATTAAGTGCCACTCAGAAGCCAGAGACGCTAGGTGACAACCAAATAGTCAGCAGTGAACCCTAACTCCAACATTTGCTTGGATATTTATGCTCATAAATGCCAAAAAATAATCGAACTACCAGGCGCTGAAGCTCAGCTCAAATCTTGTTTGGTGATTATGCATCAAGATACGAAGATCCTGGCCAAAGAATATTGTCTCGAATGACGACGTGACGAAACAACGAATAAATAACTGAGAAAACTGAAACGTTTAATGGGGCAAACTTGTTCCCCCCCCCCTTAAAAAAAAGGGACAGAAAATAACATGTGAGCTGTCGCCTGGTGTCTTAGTCGGCGTAACAGCAGGCAGGATCGAACGCTAGGGCGAGACTGACTCTGGCTTGCCACGCGGAGCACCTTTGGAGCCGCGTAGGTTTCTCGAACATTCGGCCTAGAACGTCTCGGCGCGTCGAACATTCGTAACTCGATCATACGAGGAAGTTCTCGAATTTGCGAGAACACCAAGCAGATACCGTATTACCTGAGTAATAGCCGCACTATTTATGAACAAGGCCCTTGTGTCTACTTTTCCGCAAAACACATATACAGCCAATCAGCGCGTTCCGCATAAATAACAGAGCGAATAACCAGATCGAGAACCCGAGTCTCTACGAAATGCAACCTTCACAGATGGTATCTTCACGCGAAGACGTTATCTCTGTCATGTAAACCGCTGGAATCATGCTGCGGATCGCGGTGATTGGTAATCCGCGTGCTCCACGGAAAAGCGAACCCTTGGGGTTTTTTTCATAAATAGTGCGGTTATTACTCGAGTGAATACCGTAGAACAAATAAAAAACATTCTGCTTTCTGGAATTGAACCCAGATCCCCCACGCGACAGCCAAGTACGGTAACCATTCGGCCACATACGCGCTCGTTCAGCGACGCGTGTGTCAATATCAGGTTGGGCTCTAGCTTGACTTCGGGTTTTTGGGTTCATAAATACCCAGACCAAAATAAAATTTAAAAAAAAGCTGTGGCACTTTGATTTATGCTTTTGGTAGTCAATCCAAGGCGCTTTTGAAGCCTGCTATTCCTGCGCCCTTGCGTTTGCGGCGAGCTCGCAAAGCTGCTGGATTTGCTTACACCGGCCTGCACCGGTGCAGAAACTGTGGCTCAGAAGTGGGAATGGGGTGCTGTTGTTACATGTTATAAGAGAAGCAGCAATCGTAAGCGAAATACTGTGCGCACATGACGATATGTGGAGCTGTTCTGCGTCACACTGGACTTCTCTGCGTCCCACTGGTTTTCAAAATGGTAGCCTTCACTCAGATTAAGTGTCCGTTAATTTGACGGGGCAGCGTTATATCAGCCCTTTTATCCCGCCTACCTGTCGTGATAGCACTCTGAAAATCAATTACTGCAATATAAGCTCGCAGAAATGATAAGGTCGAAAATATACTGTGGGTTTCAGCGAATATATTTTCAAACTTCCTACCCCAGTATGTTTCTTTAGAAAAAAATAAACTTGTTTCAGGAACAAACTGCAAACCTCCGGTGTACATCAGGGACTGCAAAATATATGCGAATTAACTAAATAGTTACCTCAAGTGTGCTCATTAAAATTTTAATTAGTAAATATAGACATGTGGTTCCAGTTAGAAAATTACTGAGTGTCACAGAAAACCTCTAAATCTGACAATTTTAGGAAAACTTTAAAGCACGTGTGAGGTGCGACATTACGCTAACGATTCCGCTAGTACAGCAGGCGCAATGCTAGTGATTCAATAAAGCGGATGATACGAATAGTATTTGCTGTTGCATATCGGTTTAAGGCTTTCAAAATTTGCCTGAATTATTTAGGAGTTCGTGATGACGCTCATCAACTTTTTCATTAGAAACATACTTATTTTCCCTAATAAAGAAGTTATTCAGTTAGTTATATTATTTAGCTAATTTCTATGTTTTTTCGCAATCCTTGATGTCTGCCGCAAATTTAAGGTTGCTTCCGAAAAATGTTTTTTTCTCAAACCACCATGTTGGCAGGAAGTTTATGAAAACTTTGCTAAAACATCAGTTATGTGTGCCTATTTCGTTTTTTTTTTTTTTAAGTCCGACCACACACGAGGTTATGATCAAACAGATATAGAATTTCTCAATACAGACTCCCCATCACAACTATGTAAATTAGCTGATCTATTATCATTTGACATAAAGGCTAAGATTGCGATACATCTTTTGTTTCAAATCATCAACTATCTCAGCCAGCTCCGTATCCAGATCCACAAGAAATACCCAAGGCAGACTACTAGTACATTATATAAATGGCTACAATATTTTAAATGTGTTCCCTCTTCCGCGGGCATTGTGTGACTGGAATCGTTGATCTGACATCATTGTTTGCTCCACGTATTTTTTCGCAAATGCCTTTGACCATTATCTCATATAACCTGTGCATATGCTCTGGGCTCACTTTTTATGTGATTTAACTACTCGCCCACTCTATTTGTTTTGTACTTCGTATTGTTTATTTTAAATTTGTACATTTTGTATTGCGTTGAATTATGGTTCATATATGTAAATTCATCTGCATCTGCACGTGCACCGTAACATTTGTCTAAAGAAAAAATGAAGAATATTTTAACTATTTTTAATGGTGTTTTCCGATTCTCGAGCGACCTGCAAGTCCATCCAACAAATCACGTTAGAGGCTGAAGAACACGCGCAACAACTCTGCACTGAAAACTGGCTTGAAACGTGTGACCAGCTAAATGGTCAACTCCACACTCCTAGGGTGTGGAAAATCTTACGCACGCTTCTAGGACAGGGCTACATACGACACACAATGGACAAAATTATGATGCACTCTGGCAAGACGCGAGAACAGACAGCAGAAGAAATTTACCAAACGTTCTATCCCATCGGCCCGAGTACAGAGCAACTTCCTAGCTATCCACCCGAATCACTCGACCAAATGGACACAGGCATCAACAGCAACTTTACGGTAGGTGAGCTACACGCGGCCCTATCTTCACTCAAACGAAACACGGCTCCAGGCAAAGACGGCATTACATACACTACCCTCCGTAACCTCCCACTTCCACAATTAGAACAGCTTCTTGAATACATCAACACCGCATGGGAATCCGGCACCCTTCCACAAGAATGGAAAGCGGCAGTGATAATCCCAATCCCCAAACCCGGCAAGCCCCCCAACTCTATTACCAACCTTCGTCCGATATCCCTCACATCATGTGTAGGCAAATTAATGGAACGCATGGCCCTCAACCGTCTCAATTGGCACATAGAAAGTAGTGACGCTCTCCCCTACACAATGACAGGCTTCCGATCACACGTCAGCACTCAGGACACCATGCTCCGAATCTCGGAGGACGTGTACCAAAATCTTAGCCTAGTCCAAACTCGAACAATCGCGGGAGTAGACATACACAAAGCGTTCGATAACGTACCACATTCAGCCATCCTTACCAACCTTCTGACACTACAACCGGGCGCTCGCCTCTACAACTATATAAAAGCTTTCTTAACTGGTCGTTCTATACAAATCCAAATCAATGGAGAGCTTTCGACACCCCGAGCACTAACTACCGGCGTCCCTCAAGGTTCCATTCTTTCCCCCACTCTCTTTAATATTGCCCTACTTCACCTACCTGCCCAGCTCAGTTCTATATCACACCTGCAACACAACATTTATGCAGATGACATTACAATCTGGTGTTGTAAAGGATCCCTTGGACAACAGGAACACACGATCCAGTCAGGTCTGGATGTCATTCAGAACCACCTGAGCACTATTGGCCTCAAATGCTCTCCCACCAAATCCGAATTCATTGTAGTTACCAATCAAACAGGCCGTAAAGCAGAAGAGCAACGCGACAGCATTAAGCTCCACATTGACCACACCCCTATCCCTCGCCACTCTCACATCCGAATACTGGGATTCCTCCTACAGGACAATGGCAAGGCCCACGTATGGATGGACACGATACTCCGGCAACTCAATCAGATTTACCACATGCTAAGTAGAGTAACGCGCAGACAAAGAGGACTCAAGGAACAGGAGCTTCGCAGGATTATCGAGGCCCTTGTCTACTCCCGTGTACTGTACCAGCTTCCATATCAATCCATCACCAAGACTCAGCTCTCCAAATTAGAAGCAGCGCTCCGAAGATACACCAGACTAGCCCTAGGAGTACCACGATTTGCCGCAAATTTTCTAGTGGCCTCGACTGGTCTTTTTAACACACTTGAAGAACGTACCACTATTTGCCGCCAAGCACATATTGCAAGGCTTCAAACATCCCCCCAAGGCCGCAAGCTCCTCGAGCATCAAGGCTACGACACCACCACCTTGCCTCCTTTTCCACCACCCCCACCCCCACCGTGGGAGTCCCTACCCCGCGTCACAGTCATGCCCATACCTCAACATATGCATCCGGACAAACATGCTGCCCGACGCACACAACTAGTCGAACGAATAAACCGCGAGACACCAAGAACGGATACCACATATTACTACACAGATGCCAGTCACAGTCCCAGCAGAAGCATAACGGCTGTAGTAGGGCCTGGCTATGAGCATATTAATGAACACAGCAATGTCCCCACCCCATCCGCCGCGGAAACCCTAGCGGTTCTTGAAGCCATCACTCGACCTCACCATCCTACTCACCACATTTACATTCGAACAGATAGCCAGGAAACATGCCGCAGTTTTCGTGACGGTGCGCTACCCGGACATATCCACAGCCTTTTGCAACGTCACCTTGACACGCATCCCTCCCTCCATGTTACCCTGCAATGGATCCCCGGACATCAAGGCGTAGAGGAACACAACCGAGCTCATGAGCTCACCCGCGTTACGAATTTTCCGGGTCCTCCGTGCCTCTGGCCGTCCGACTATGATCCCAAGGAACACAGAAAACTCTTGCACAAGGAGCGTACATCACTCCTAAGAGAACTACGCGCTAACACCGCCACAATTATCGCTCCACCCCAATCCCTCTCGCGGGAGGACAGCGCCATTCTCCGCAGACTTCAAACCAATTCGATCGTGACTCCCCTTTTCGCCACTATATCCAGGGCCTTTCCGGACGCCCGAAATGCCCCAACTGCGGCGAATACCCCTCTCTAGAGCACTGCCTGTGGCAATGCTCCTACATTCAACCTACCCTCCTATCCTCTCTTTCCTCCCTATCCCCCAGTCTCCAACCTCACTCATGGACGGACTGGCTTAGTCCACCTACCGATGCCCATATTCTCCTGCCGGCACTCATTCAGCACGTGAAAAACGTGTTGGGTGAGGACTAGTACCGAAAGTTTGGCGTAGAAAGTAGAACGTAGTACCGAAGGTTTGGCGAAGAAAGCCAAAACACCCAAACACAGTTGGCCACCTTACACTCACTCCGACAGACAATCGTTTCCACCCATTCTTTGACGTCACTGACGTCAGCAGCTGATGAACTATCTTTTTCAACGTGGCGCGCGCTGTTTCAACGTAGATCTCGCCGAGAGACACCGACTCCTCGAAGAGACCTTGGTTTACGTCGCAGAGCTGTGCCGGTGTCAGCTTTTGTGCGCAGTAGTTTCTGTGCGACAATCTGAGAATCCAGCGATCGTCTTGCCGTCCAACTTAGTCGCTGTCGTTTGCTAAGTGCCCCCGCCTGGATAAAAGCGTAAGCCTCGTTTATGCCGTTATTGCATATTATAGAAATTTCGCTTACAAAGCTCCTAAATTTCAACATCGATCACGTTACAAATTAAAAAAATCGAGAAGGTGAAAGCTGGTCAAAAAAACGCCAAAAATTAAAAAAGAAAAAACGCGCGGGCGTTTGAAAAATTGTTCCGCGTTCTGGTACTTTTTTGCGTGTCTAAGACTGCAACTTCAATCGTTTTTGACAACAAACACAAACACAACCTTTGGGGTGTCAGTGTCCCTTTAATGAATAAAAAAAACTGGTATGCGCCTTAATATAAATATTTATTTGGCCGTGAAGCTAGCGCCATTGCCGAGTCTGGTCGTTGTGATCAGTCGGTGGTAAATCAGGTAAGCTACAATTGCCTCGCCCTACCAAAGTAACGCATGATCCTGCCGTAACCTTAGGCAACATGAGGTAGGAAATCTTTCAGCATCTCGTGACTCGTGTGAGATAATAGAGGTACCTTATCCACGCTCAAGGAGCAGCGAGCCATATCGACCAAGTCGCGAAACAGACGACGCACTACGTGATATCATAGCGCGCACAACTTCGCCGGCTCCGCAATCTCCCGGTGATATGTTACAGCCCTTGGACACTACGACTAAGCGAGGTAGTAACGCGTTGACGCCACCAAGTGTCAACGTTCATGACTACGGTACGCTTGGCCCTAGGGAAACCAATGACGTAGCGCAGACTGTTGTCTTTTAGACATGTTATTAGGTTGGACAGTTCTTGAGCGCCCAATGAAGATTACGCAGCTTGGCTCTCCCAAGAAGAGATTGAAGCAGATAAATAAAACGGTTCGGTCATGGCTACGGTAACCATTTTTGCTACAAATCGGTTTCGTTCTGGTTTTTTAGGGTTTTCGTTCTTATCATTTCAGTTACCGGTTAGCGCCCTTAAATCCGTTTTCTTTTTCTCGGTACAATGTCTTCTTTAACAAGCAAATAATAAAAACATCCTGCCTACGGCTAATACTTTCAACGTTTGGCAACATTGTTTCAACAAACGGTTTGCAGTAATTTGTGATATTCTTTAACGGGTCTGCGAGGCCAAAGTAATCGCGAGTCATAATTTCGTGTGTGTGTGTGTGCGTGTTTGTTTGTGTGGAAAAATAGACAGCGTGATGCATGCCAACCATTCAAAGAGACGACATGTCTCTATGCTGTAGATCTGAAATTTAGACAATGCGGAACGGTTAGCCTGCGATCTTCAAGTGCCTCACGCAGTAGTGATGCACTATCGGTCGCAGGCACGATGGTCATCCAGATAGAAACAATCCATATAATAAACATTCCGAAACTTATTTACTACTAGGGTTGGTCAGAACATTCTTCAGAACTCACTTTGGAGACATATTCATAAAAGTATTTCCAAACAAACGCTTCCTCAGAATATTTAATAAAATGTACAAAGATATGTATCGATAATTGGAGTCTACGGATAGTTAAACAATGTATTTCTACCTATTGTTTTCCTTGACGCATTATTCATGAAATAACACTTTTTTATCAAATATTGTCTATAGTGCGCGTAAATACAGAGAAAAAAAAAACTCAATCTCTCTCTTTTTCTTTTGGGTTATACTACGATTTTTTTTCTCTGACTTGGACTCAGTTCCTTCGGAAACATATTGAATAATATATGTTCTGTACACGAGAAAACCGGTAACTAACTTTCATTTAATATAAGGCCAATTATCTTTTCCATTTCAATTTGGTCGCACATCACCTTCACGAAGGTGCTTCGTAATCGTTTAATGCTGGAAATCTGGGCTCTATATTGTAATGCTTAGAATCTGGTGCTCTGCCCGTTTAGCCACTGAATGCTCATGTAGCCACTAAACGACAACCTCAGTCGATTTGCTTCTTTTAGCGCCATTACCATAACGCTCCTAATCACTAGTTGTTCCACCGAAGTCACAATTAAACTATTCCATTCGCGAGCAGGCTATGAGTGTCTCATGCCTAAAATGAATATGTTTAAACGTTTAACGTAGTGGTGTTTTCTGTAAGATAAAGTTTACAATATCGTTCATTTGCAGAACATAATACAACACCGAAAAATTACATCTTAAGATATGTGGAAAATGTTTAAACTGAGTTTATTTAAATGAACTGATGTCACCTGGCCGAAGAGGCAACCGCATTTGCTGAAATAAGCACTGTAATTCGATGAAACATTGTGGACGAGGTTTCGCTCGCTGAAAGCGTCGTTCACTAAAGTGAGTGCCTTCTCACCAAAGTATCCGGAACTTCCCACAAAATCGTGTACTTTCTCTCAATAAAATATTTCAGGAACAGGAAGGGCGCATACAATTGAAGAGCTGAATTATACCGAGAAGCACTACGCCTTCCTTCGCAAGTCGCATACACGACAGAAACGAACTCTGGCGTCCACCGACTTTCGGCTAGCCGTTTCGATAGCTCTCCGTTTTTTACATCAGAAGAGAGTCAACGGCATCTATTGGCTTTCGAAAAGTCAAATCTAAAAAAAACAATATCTTTCTTCTTTTTTTTTCGTAATTGTTAAGGCAACATACACCTCTGCGGGCATCGAAGCGAAATCACTTGACGTCACTCCACTCGAGTTTCTGATTCCACGGTGCGTTCTCACATGCCGCGCTCCGGTTGCCTTATTGACCCACCAGCCCTGTAGGGTTCTGCCGAGTTAGCCAGGTTAAGCTGAAATAGTGCGTTGCAAACGAAGCATGCCGCCGGCGCATCCGTCCACAGCGGCGCCCTCCCCAGCAGTCCCACCGCCTGCAACACGGACCCGCCGCCAGCACCGCGCGCCGATGCTTTCTGTTTTCGCCCCCTCGCCTTTTCCCGGCTGCTTTCGCAAACAAAGCAAAATGGAGACGGTGTGCTATCTGCGAATGCCGATGGCATTTCAACACCATTCTTAATGTTCCGCTGCATATTTGTTAAAAACAAAACAAAGAACTCTGAACTCATATAATCTATTTGTGATCAGTTAACACATTACAGTTATGGTTACGGTTAACATTGGATTAAATTATCGGATTCGCTCCGGTTTAAGTTACCGAAAAGTATTCGATCCTAAGGCGTTTTCAGTTACGATTCGGGTTAGAGTTTCAGTCCCTGCGCCCACGTACTTTGCAGGAGAGCAGACGCTCCAGATTTTCCTAGAGTGTAGGTATGCTTTATTAAAACGTGTATCGTATGATTCGGACTGATTCCTTCATTCTTCTTAAATCAAAAAGGAAAATGATTGTACTCACTCCCCCTACAAATGCCCGTAAGTAGTCCTCAGTGTTTGATTCTTGTAAGGTGAACAGGATCGAAATGTATAATCCGTTGCTATGTAGATTCCCACGTACAACGTTTCTGATGTTTCTGCAATGTTTAACACAATTTCCGTAAACTCACTTGCATGAAGTTATAAATATCAATCACGGGTTTGTTGTCGTTCACCACAAGATTGTATATGTGTTGATTGTAGTTACTTGCACTTCTTTTACATGAATAGTTTTCGTACCTCTGATAATTTGTGAAATAGCATATCAATATGTGACAGAATGTTTTTATGTAAATTCGACTAACCTTGTGAGTAGTTGAATTTTATGAAACAAAATTTGAGATATCTTAATTTTGCCGTGAAAATGACTGCCCATTAAAAATTATAATCTAACGCTCCACAAAAAAGAAAAAGAAAAAAGTAAAGCGCCACGTGGTGGAATACTTTAAAACTCAATTCGATTAGGTAGGGGTCTCAAACACGTGGCCCACGACTCAGGTTGGAACGTGGCACGCAAGCAACCGGCTTTGAAACCCGGTTCCCATTTCACAGGCGCTAGAAATGGCATGCGCCATAGTGATCCCATTTTCGCTGATTCATTTCCGCTCGAAAAGTTGCTCTGTTCTTGATATCATATTCACAAAGTCTATGCCTATTTGTGTCCACTTGCCCTTTGTTTCGCCTCATTTTTCGCTTCCAAGCTTTTTGTATACACAATTCCGCTAATAGGCTGCAAGCTCGAGCTCTACGTTGACGGATGCATCTCGGCTGCGCGAATTCTCTATCAGCAGGAGCAACTGCCAAAAATAAAGGTACGAGCTGGATCCACGCCTTCGCAAAGATATTATTATTAAAAGACAAGTATTTGTTTAGAAGTGTTATTGAAAATCATCAAAAGCGAAATTGTACTGAAATTAAGTCATTGCTTTAAAAACATGTCAAATTTGGTTAATTCCTGAGTGAATTGAGCAACGAAAACGACAGTGTACTTTCCTCTCTCCTTGTTCTATTAAAGAGGCCATTATGTTGGCGGGGAGGTACCATTTCAATCCTTGTAACCACATCATGTCAGCACTCAAAGTAGTCATATAAACAACATCAAATCTGAAAATGTCACTGGCAAAACTGTGAATTTACAAATGGTATAAAGGCACGAGGTCTTCACCCCCCTCCCTTCCGTCTAACATTGGCCCTCGACCTTTCCGGTGTGGGATATCTGACCCCCCGACTCAACTGAGTTACAGACTAGTGGATTAGAAAGTTGGACGAGCGTGTTGATGTAGATACTATTATAATGAAAGCTAAACAAAAGGGGGAACGAAGACAGATACGTATATGCTTTTATACTTTGTTTCAAATTTGGTCCTCGTTTACTAACGAATGACCGCCAATCACTCTGCCCCTAATGTTTACGTTGCAGGGATTATTTTGAACCATTTTTAGAAATGTGGTTATTTCTATGTTTACGTTATTCTGCAAAAGAAGAAAGTTCTTGATTATATGTTGTTTGTTTCGGTGACGCTCGACAAACGTGTTCGAAACATAAATAAAACTTAAAGCTCAGTTTGCTTCTAAGTGTTATCTTTATTCCGCTTTATTTTTTCGTCAAAATTCTTTATAAGATTACAAATCACAAAACGTAAATATTGGTCAACCCGTTTATTCGTTATTTTTGAGACAAGCACCTATGTTACTCACAACATGGTAACAACTTATTTTCAAATATTTGAAATCGGTTATTTTGACAATTTTATTTTTCAAGTTTCTCCTAACTTTTTTTATTTATTTCATGTCGAATGTGATGCATTATTAGCATTAAGTGCTGCCCGAAATTTGTGCTAATGATATTCTGTGTCAATCATATCGTACACTCTTAAAAATAGTCCTGTGCGTCTACTTTCACGCACAAAACTGGAAAGCCAATCACCGCAACTTACGGAGTAATCAGCGAATGACGATGCGGAAACATATGTTTAGACCAAAAAACGCAGTCTGAGTTGTGACATTAAGCAATGCAAAACGTCACGCTTGCATTGCTTAATGTCACAACTCAGACTGCGTTTTTTGGTCTAAACATATGTTTCGGCATCGTCATTCGCTGAGCTGCCTTCGTAAGTTGCGGTGATTGGTTTCTCCGAGTGGTGTGCGTGAAAGTAGACGCACAGACATTTTTAAGAGTGTAGCTGTAGTCCCGGACAGCATAAAAACGCGGGGCGGGCAAGGTTCGAGCATCTTATTAACGCTCCGCATCCAATGGGATTGTGGCATCGGCCGGAACGAAAAACGAAGAACCAATCACGAACCAAGCCGCATAGCAATCATAGGCCACGCTCTGCGGTTCCTAAGCTGTCTGACCATAGTAATTACCGCCACCAGCATTCCATCTGAAGGCGGTCATGGTTTCCTATTTCTCGTATTTAATATTTCTATCTTTTCCTATTACTCGTAGATACAAGATGTCACAAAATTATTTTGCTTAATAATTTTGTTTACAGATGAGATATGATATATTTACCCTGCTCGCTACACTCCGCTTGTTGTTGGGCCATTGCACTTTCTCCCGCAGCTAAAAAAAAATTAGCAGGTCAGTTTTCGCTGGATATTAACATTTATGGTACCACAACACAAGCAATAATACTGGTACTTAATTGCATTTAAAAAAAGAAGCTGTAGAATTTTTTTTTCTTAAGTATGGATATTATTTTCGCCTTTAGCACATTAGTAGGCTCAGTTCTACACTCCGACGTTTCAAGAGACATTAACAAATGTAAAGTTAAAGTGAATATTCGGAAAGGTGCACTCATTATGTTGGGTAATCCACAATCTTACTTTGTTACGATTTTTTTTCTTGTTTGCCTATTGACTCCGTGCACACTAGATGAAATCAAATTTAGACACAGTGTGAGAACTTGCATAGAAACGGGCGGCGATGCGAATGACTTCCTTCAAAGGTGGAACTATGAGCTCACTTGTTTTGAAAAAGAATTTATGAATGAAGCAAGGTGTGCAGTAGGCGAGTCGGTGCATAATCAGAATGAATAAAACAACGCAAACAGTACACAAGGGCAACGACACGGCTCTGTTGGCGTGTATTCTACTGTTTTGTGTCCTTTTCTGCGATGTTTCATTTAATTTGTTTGAACGATAAACTCGCTTCAATCACAATTTCAAAAAATAAAATCGTACTATTTTTATACGTATCTTTAGTGCTTCTACGCCATCAACCCCAAATAAATTGAGAGGAAAAGATCGTATTGAAAGCTAAACCTCCTTTTTTTCATTAAGGCTAAAAAAATGATATTGTGGGAAGCAGGAATTGTTTATAAAGAAAAGAAACTAAGACGCACGGAACAATTCTGTTTTATGCTATAGGCCTTTGGTGTCTGGAACGCGTCTCCGACTGGCGTGTTTACCGCGTTAAACAAAAAATTGGTTAGTCAATTTCCGCCTGATGACGTCATAGATGTGTCATCCTATCGCCGGTCGCGATCCTGGCGGCGTCTCAACAGCTGTGGTGTATGTATGTGGCAGGGGCCTGCCTCTGCTGCAGGTCGCTCTCCACTGCGACAGTCCACAAAAGCTTCGGCAGCCAGTAGTTGGGACGCCGCGACGACAGCGACACTCGCGTTCGCTCGTGGTTTTCGCCGCCATTTCTACGACCAACCGCCAGGATCGCGACATCCAGCAGCTTCTGTGACGGCACTTATTTCAATTTTGGGACCACCTTTGATAAATGGGCGGGATAGGACGCTAAACACGCCAGTCAATAACGCGCTCCAGGCACCAGAGTTACAGCAAGGGTCACATAAACAAAGACGGGAATCTATAGCGCCTCTACCATCGAATAGTAATTCGATGGAATACTATATTATAATATATCTATTTTTACATTACGAATATCAAATTGAAAAATAGGTATGAATAAAGAGAGGCAATTATGAAACAAAGTTTTAATGATTAATGCGTTTAGTCGAGTACATGTGGGCTTATCACTATTGAACACGTTACTCGAAAAACGTTATCGATTACAATTACAACAACTAACAACTACAACTACACAGCTACTATCAAAATATAACAATTTACAATCTGGCATACGAGAATGGGTTTTTGCTCGCATCGATATGCCATCATGGCGTTTTTTAATAATAAATGTTACGACATAGGAATTTGCGATGTTTTAAATGCGTACGGTTTTAATGTTATTTTCGATTAACAAATAAAAAAGCAGAAACAGACAGTTCCTAAGTATTGATTTATTTATATAAAACCATACCGCGGGCTTGACATCACGGAGCTGCGGCGGCGCTGCGATCGCGCCAGAGCTAAAGCCCCTTGATAAAAGCGTTTTTTTAACAGTACCGCCAACCATTGTTGTCGAAACGCGCGAGACACGTGCCACGAGTGCGCGCTCCGCCGCCATTCGCTTCCAAGGGCCGCTGATTTCAGTGCTGCGCAACCATTTGCTTCAAGGGCCGCTCGAGACACGGGCCACGTGCGCTCGCGCATTTAACGCTACTTGCAAGACAAACGAAAACATATCGAGGAGCTTTAGCCGGAGCCGGGTGGTGTGGGCAAAAGCGCGCACGTTTCGCATGGGCGTCATAGCATTTCAGCATGCCGCGAAGCTGTGTTGCCGTTAATTGCACCGAAATGTACAAGAAAAGTAGCGGGGTGAGTTTCCACAAGTTCCCGGCAGACTCTGAAAGGCATAGAAGGTGGATAATATCCGTGGATCGAAAAGAATGGTCGCCTCGCGCGAACGACCGTTTGTGCGGCAAGCACTTTCTTGAAGGCAAGTGCGGCTTCCATTTCAATCTCCATCCCGAGGCTTGCTTATGTACAGGGAAACCGTTGTCTGATCGAGACCACCCGGATTTTGTTCCCGTCGTGTTCGCGCACAAAGCATCGGCCAAGCGCTCGTCGGAGGCTCGCTACGCCCGTGCTACCCAGCAGAAACGCTGATCGGCTGACAGAACGGCAGTGTTGTAGGCGTTACCGAAAAAAAGTAACGAAATACGTTACTCGTTACTTGCAAATAAAAGGTACGCGTTACTGAGCTACGTTACCTAAAAATCAAAGGAACGCGTTACCGCTACCGATAAAAAGTAACGCAGGTTACTTCTGCGTTACTTTTTAAATTATGATTTAGACACATTTTACGGTTTTGACGATACAGGTATGCATAAGCTCATATATCAAGAAACATTCTGTTCATGCAGAAACTGAACATAATTACTTTATCTCTTTTTACGGTTTCACCTAAATACTCACGAGAAAAAACGCAAAGAAAAACATGGCTTGACGCCTAAAACACGGAAAAAATTGAAGTGTAATTTCTTTAAGACTTGGGAAGTAGTAACGAGTAACATGACTACGTTACTTGAAATAGTAACGTAAGTACGTTACCCGTTACTGTGTCGAAAACGTAACGAGTAGGTTGCTACGTTACTGAAAAACGTAACACGTTAGCGGCAACGCCATTACTTGAAACGTGTTACCGCCAAGACTGCAGAACGGACAAAGCGTTGCTGCTTGTCATGCCTTGAGGTCATGAGGGTAGGAAAAACTATCATACCTCGGCTTCAAGACGCTATGTGTATTTATTTAATTAATAAATGCACTTCCGCAGACCCACAGTCTGCTGATCCTGCCGGCAGTGCGGAAACCGAATCGAAGTAATCGTCCTCGAGATACCTGTACACCTGCACCGTGTCGGCCGTGAACTGGCTTGGCGAAAAAACTAAATAAACGACGACGTGAGCCGTCGACTGCGGCGAGTAGCAACTTCACGTCGGTAGTCCAGCAGGCCTTGTTTACGGAGTACGGATCCTCGTAGGCAACGCCGTCCACGCACAGTTTGTTTCGATACAGCTGCCGTTCAGGCTCGGGTAGCGACCTCAACTAGTCGGGCATAGCCTACGACGTACGTTGTCAGGAAATACGACGCCCAGATAAAGCTACCGCACAGCGTCCCTACAACGTCAACAACGAGCGCACGCCACACAACGCAATGGCGAAAACACGGCGAGCCGGGCCGCTTTTGCCCACATAGCTACCGCGCATGCGCGGCCTTTCGGCCGTAAGTTGGTAAACAGAGGCACTCCGCGTGCCGGTCTATATACAGGGTGTTTCACGAAGGGTGGAGAAATTCGATATTGCGAAAACTACGCGTCACAACAAAAAAAGGTTGTGTCGTTTTGGTCCCGTGCCAGGGGCCTTTATTAGGAAAATTATTAAAGTCCGGGATAATTAAATTGTTAATTATTTTTGTGCAATTAACTTTTTAGTATTGTATTTAAGGGCATGGTTTCAATCAGAAACGTGCTCAGCATCATCAAAAAACACTAATTCAACAAATTGCAGAACGATACAAGGCACGTGAAGCATTTTACGGCTTTCTGTAAAACCGCACAAATTCGACGGGTTCTCAAGCCATCCTTCTAATTAATGAATCCGCTCTTCAAGACATTTTATTTTTCAAATATGAGTCTAGGGTGTAACATTAATATTTGTGTCCTGTTCTCAAATTTTACACCTGAAATAACTGATAACAAAAACAGTGATGAGCATGCTTACTTCAAACCTCCATGACCATATCTCTGGGCGCGATGCCGATAAAGCACTATCTTAGGCTAAACCTAAACCAAAAACTGTTAGCAAGTTCAGGACCAGTTGAGCCCCGAGTGAGCGTCCTTTCCTCCAGGCAGAGCAGAATCTCGTGGAGCGCACGCACATAGCGCCCCCGACCACCGCCGTCTCGGCCATGCGCTCTCAGTAGGTCTTTTATATTGAAGGAGACTGAACCTACCACCAAGACCTTTTGGGTGGCCTTTCTGCTGTGTTATAATTTAATTAGGAGCATGGTTTATAGTTCATGTAAAACATATTTACTAAACATGCGTCACTGTTTATTCTGTTCCTTCTCCAGGTGCTGCTAGTCCTGCTCTACGTCACAGCCATGAAGTGGCCATGGGGTGAACCATCGACAACTGCTGTCATTAGTACTTAGATCGGCAGAGCTACCTGCTAGCTGTGAAGCCCAGTTACCAGGCAGCAGACACTCCACCAGCAACCAGCCTTTGTCGCTCTAGTGGGACTCAAGGATTATGCCCGAGTCCCACTACAGCGACAAACGGAAACAAACGACACGGACAAGCCTCCAACCCATGCAGCATGCCCGTGATGGTACCTTGGGCAAGCGTTTATTCGTTCGGTGCTCGTGAAATAAGCATGAGTGATTGTAAGCCAGCCAAAGAATTCTCGCGTGCATGATGCTTGTGTTTAAGCATAGCCTCCTTTATTCTACAAAGCCTGTCAAATCGCGAAAGACTCAGGTTTAAACCTTGTCGCCGTCGTTTGTTTCTGTTTGTCGCTGTAGTGGGCCTCTGGCATAAGCCAGCACCATGTACTGAACATGAAATAAAAAACCACTGTATCAAACTTGATTTGATTTTGCAGCTTCATTTGCATGCCGACCACACGATAAATACAGCAGCTCGCACATGTTTTCAACTTTCATTCTATTGTTCAAGTATTCTGAGAAAATTACTGAGCAGCTTTATTAATCGTGAGGCACTAAATCCAGAACAAAGTAGCAACCAGTTTTTTCTGCACACAGCACCCAAAATTGGATATGTTTGGCTATATGCCACAAAAACATCCTTTGAATGACAACAGAGGCATCCTTGGGAGAAGCCAGTAAATTTCCTGTATAGCCAAGGTTGAATGACCAGAGAACTCCCACCCTGGCCCACACTGCATTTACACCGTTTTGCCAAGCTTGACTGACCACTGAACTGCCAGCGTGGCCCAGGACGCATTTAGACCGTTTTGCCAAGCTTGGCTGACCACTGAACTGCCAGCCTGGCCCAGGCTGGTTTTACACCGTACAGCCAAGCTTGGCTGTACAAGGAACCCCCACTGAACTGCCGGGCCGGCTAGCCAGGCTGGGGCTGCATAGCGCCATGGTGCAAAACAATCTAGGCCCAGTGAAACTTCCCCGGCTGCCCAGTCTGGCCCAAGCTTGAGCCGGTCATATTGTGCTGCTTGGGATGAAGCATTACGCAAGCGAATCCTTGTTTTTCTACACGCTAACCACCCGGGGTGACCGCGATGAAAGCGATCGTGATGTCTCATGTGTGGTTGGCCGGGTGAGCCTAGGACGCCCACTCATTTCTGGACAAAGCCCAAACGACCTTGGAGCCGAATTCACCTCGACATCGCGGGACCTGTTGAGGGTGTGTATTTTAGTTATAGCGGACGCGCTATCCAACTGGGCAGATGTAAAGATGATGTCCTCACTTAGCTCGTCCACCGTTATCAAAAAGCTGCATAGCATATATGTTTGTATGCTACAGAATACCGGATTTCGTAGTGTCCGATAATTGCACCCTTCCTCAAATCGGGAGATGCAACTTTTTTTTCTTTAGGTTAAACGGCGTGCCGTATTGATATAGTGCGCCGTATTACCCCTCAAGTAATGGAAGAGCTGAACGTATGGCTCCCGTGAGCTAAAGGAAGCGCTCAAGAAGCAGACCAAGGGCACAATAGCGTGCAAAGTGTTTTGGGTTTTGTTCAAGCCGCACTCAGAGACAGGGAAGGCTCCAGCCGAACTCATGCTGGGAAGGAATCTACGATCTGCTCTTTCAAGATTGCATCCCGACCTGACCGAGATGGCGGGATATACAGAGCAATCGCCTTCACGGAGCTTCCAGCGCGGCGACTCAGTGAACGTACGAAACTTTTGTCAAGGTCACACTGGTTATCAGCTTGTGTGTTATGACGTCTTGGTCATGTTATGTATAAAGTGCAGACGTCAGAAGGGAGTGTTTATCGACGCCACCGGGACCACGAGCGAAATTCGTAAAAGACCAGCACAATTGCCTCAAGCCGGAGAAACCAGCCCTTCCTTTGGACTGACGACATCATAAAAACCACCACTCGTTCTCCCGCTCCAGAGGCAACAAAGCCAACAGTGCCACGTTCCCCCAGACTACTGTCAGTGCCAAGAGCCACACCCGGTTCCCCTGCACCAGCCCGGTTCCCCCGCGCCCCCACCACTACCTGGGCCACTTTTACGTTCAACCCGCCAGGGGCGACCTGTGCCTCGTTATGGCATCGATGAAGACTAGCGGGAAGGAGTGTGATGACTCGCGAAGATGACAAGTGCCTAATTTTTGTTTTTTGCATTGCGACTCACGCGTCCAATGAGCATCGCCGCCAAGACTACCTAAACGAATGTTCTTTCCGGAATAAACCCTTCTTGCAAGCGCGGTTGTTGCTCTCGCATCGGTCACTTGTAACTAAGCATGTTGTTCGATTTTAGTTGCTCGACGCCAGCTTTGCATGAGAGTGTGCGTCCCATATTCGTAATGTCTCGTTTTTAACTTTTGAAATGCCCGTTTCTGATGTTAGGACACACGCGGAAGTTTAGGACGATGGGAAGAGTGGGGAATGTGAGATATACAACGTCGAGCATGATAGTTTTGTTGTTAGTTTTATGCGGATATAAACAAAATAACGCCAACTAACGCTGGTTAAAAGCATTATTACCTTGTTTCGGCGAAAGCTAATTGTGAGCAAAAAAACAGGGTTGCTATAATCGCCAGGAGTACTTTAAAGTATTTGTGAGTCAGTGTTGCAACTACCTTGTTGCATCACTGGAAAGAGAAATGAAAATCACGTTATCCAAAAGTGACCGGATCATTTGTCACTTGCGCAATAAACCGCGTCGAATCCTGGTCGATTTTCTGTTCTTAAGGCAGAAACTATTAAAGAGGGCCACACGCAAGGGCTGAGCGACATACATTTACTATGTCGCCTACTCCACACCTCGCTGTAACCGCTGGTAGAACTACACTGCACGATGGTAACCGAAGGACCGCAGGGCGTCCATTTTCAATCTGTGGCCCCATCGCGGGCTCGCGTGTTCGCAGATGTTTGTCGAATTTTTACGGAATCCTTGCCGAACTTTACTTCACAATTTCGCCGAGTGCCGAACTTTGCCGAACCTGAAGTGCGGCACATTCGGTCCATCACTACTGGAGACCGACCTGCAGCAGAACTGCGGTCTGCCACACACCAAAGCTGATAGGACACCGCCAGGATTGCCACAGCAACAGCATGATCCTCTATGACGTCATCAAGCGGAAATTAAAATATCACTTTTTTTGACGCGGTAAACACACTAGGCGGAGATGCCTTCCAATCACCATAGCTTTTTTTTTGTTTGGGGGGGGGGGGAGGGGTGGAGAGAGAAGGCACAAGCCTTTTTTCAGCATGCGATCATTGTCTTCTGCCGGGTTTCGGCTGCGCGTGCGACGAAGTGTTATGAAAGGCAGAAAGATCGTGCTCGAGGCGGAGTATCTACTGGGTTCTTAAGATGTCACCGGCTGGAAACCTTTTTGTGCTAAAAAGGCTTGCTGTTTCCCTGCAATTCTTGTAATTTGTCGATTTCTCTTATTTAAATATACTTCGTTTCAGTTTAATTCCAGAAGCAGCCAACGCTGTGATGTAATCGGACCAATCAAACAGCACCAAAAGCGCAATCAGGCTTTTTATATTTATGATGGGTTCAGAAATAATAGAAAAGTTACAGAGACGTGACGAACACCATCATTTGCGCTTGTGAAGCTCTCTGATTGGACCCATCAGGTCGTAGTCGTAGCGTTTGGCTGCGTCTGGACTTGAGGCGAAACGGAGTATAATTGGACACAAATATGATCGCGAATATTCGCTGGCAGACTGACTGATAGCGGGCACAAGCCAACCACTGACAATACGCTCGGTTCCATCCCACAAGGCTCAGTCGGCCATAACACATCTCAAAATGTTTACATCAATTTGGTTCACGATAATCAAAAAACTTTCCAAGAAAAGAAAAGAAAAATAATGTGCTTTTATTTTCGAGATTTCGTAAAGAAAATCCCATTTTCTGCTTTTACCCTTATTTGCTTGTTGTCCTGTGTCGAACAACAATAATTCTGTTGATAACTGTTTAAACCCAATGTTGTTACGTTGCCCTTTGAGACCTTACAAAAATGTTCCGGTGCTCTAATACGCAGTAACACTGTCGCCGATTACCTTAATATGTTTGTGAATGATAGATGATATTCTCACCGCAAACAGCACCACATAATAAAAAAAAATAAGTCGAGAATATTTACGGCCGCTTTTGGGGAAGGAGATGGAGTAAGAAAAAGAAGCTCCTTGCGTTATTTGCGAGCAATGACGTAGATAGAAACCGAGCATGTGTTGTACGGTCTATACCGAAACGCTTAAGCTGTGATCTATGATATTTTGAAATGTCGAAGTCGATCGTCTTGGCAGCTTTACAGGCAAGTGAACGTCACGACCCTTAACGGCGAGTAACCTTGCGCTACCCTTTTGTAAAGACAATACCCCCTAAAAGCAAAGGCCTCCGAAAAGGCAAGACCGGCGCATCCATTTTTGCACTTCCAATAAAGACCGCCTAGAATTATTTCTTGAGAACCGTAACCCACGAAACACCCGTTATTTGTTTTCTCACCACAAAGGCAATCGCAGGAAAAAAAAAAAGGTTCGAAAAAAAAAGAGCAGCGTTCACACCCTCAACTCGCAGCCAAAGGAAGCTGACCACCTTTTTCACAAGGGAACCGCCATCTTGAATGCCGTCACTTCCACACTTCCAGTATGAGCAGGAACATTGTTTTACCATCGACACTCCAATATAAGACATCCAGGATATCAGCGTAACGGTAACCCGTTCTCGTTTCACCTCACCTATATATTTTTCTTTTCTTTTACTTTTTGAAGGTTGAAATGTTTTATTATATTTTGTTGCCCATTTTTGTCTGCGGCAAGCACTTTCTTGAAGGCAAGTGTGGCCTCCATTTCAGTCTCTGTCCCGAGGCTTGCTTATGTGCAGGGAAACCGTCGTCTGATCGAGACCACCCGGATTTTGTTGCCACGGTGTTCGCGCACAAGGCACCGGCCAAGCGCTCGTCGGCGGCTCGCCACGCTCGTGCTACCAAGCGGAAGTAGATCGGCGGTAGAACGGACAAAGCTTTACCCTTTGACGTGCCTTGTGGTCCTGAGGGTAAGAAAAATATACCTTGAGTTGAAGGACGCTGTGTATATTTAATCTATAAATACACTTACGCAGACATACCTCCTGCTGATACCGCCGGCAGCGTGGAAACCGCCTCGAGAGACTTGTACGCCTGCACCGTGTCGGCCGCGAACTGACTTGGCGAAAAAACTAAATAAACAACGACGTGAGCCATCGACGTCGGTGGCAGCAACTTCACGTCGTAACTGTAGCAGTCCTTGTTTATGGCGTACGGATCGTCTAAGGCAACGCCGTCCACGCACATTTTGTTTCGGCACCGCTGCCATTCAGGCTCAGGCAGCGAGCTCAAATAGACGGGCATAACATACGATATATGTTGGCAGTTAATACGAGGCAAAGAGTAAAGCTAGAAATGTCTTTACAACGTCAGCAACGAGCCCACACCACACAACGCAATGTCGAAAACAGGAGAGCCTGGCCGTTTCTGCCCACATAGATTCTGCGCGTGCACGGACTTCAGGCCATGTTGGTAAACAGAGCCGCTCCGCTGTCGTTCTATACATATACAACGTACTTTTCAACGGACCAACGTTGCGACGGACATGGGGCATTAACTTCGGAACTCGTTCGTGGTACCGCCCAATCGATCTTCAAACGCGGAACATCAAGCGGAAGGAATATAGATGCAAAGCAATCGCACGACAAACAGTGCATGCAACTTCGTCGTCATCGTCGCCTGCTTAAACACCGGAGAAGTAAGGGGAAAACGCGGTCCTATGTAGTCACGTGCCTTCCAACAACACTCTCTTTCTCCTTTACATTTCTTACTCCTCCTCGGTACAGATGTCGTTCAGGTGTCGCGGCCATGAGCTTCCATGCTCATGTTTCGGTTTTGGCTGCGGGCAGTTGAGTTTTCTGGCTTTATTAAAGATAAACGTGACTCTGTAGCAAGGTATTGATTGGGTAGTCTACTGACACCATATTAAATCGGCTAACAAAAAAATTAAAGAAACTTTTTTCTTGGTGGTGGGACTTCAGTGTTCGGCTACCTTCGTCACCGCAGCGACTGAGCACGAGTCGCTACCCGAATGAATATCGAGGCATTGATTGTCACGATCCTAAATCAAATGCTAGCGCGATGCTCGTGTGCACTGTATAAGCAGTATTTAAATATCGTCACCGCGGGGATCGCAAAGCTTAATGACGAAATCCCGGGGACTGCAGAACAATGCCATACCCACAACCTCGTCATAAAATTTTGTAAAGGAGCGACGGAAGAAAAAAAAAACTAGTCCGTTCGTATTCTTGAAATTATGCTGCGTCGAAAAAGCCTCTTGGTCTGTGACGTTTCGTGCGAGTATACTTGGGACCCAGCTGTTTGTGTAAAGTGAGAAAATTCCTTCCCAATATAGCTGCACGAACCTCTTTAAATGTTCTCGGTATACCACTAGGTACGGATATCCGAGGTTTTTGCCAAGCCCGTAATGCCCTTGGAAACCATTCATATAACATTTTGTGATATTGTTTGCTACTCTGTTCATTGTGGGCATGCGTAAATATCCACCACCAACACCGTCTCCTGCAATGGCAATAAGTGAATGCGTATGTCGTAGCTTCCTACGCTCGTACCGAAACGTACGTGCATAGAAAGTCATCAACACGAGCTGTGAGGAAACAAAACTTTTCGTCTGGCATAAACAGTCGTTTCGACGGCGCAAAACGAATCTGGCGAACGGTTGCTGTCAGCGCGCGCTTAACCACAGAACACACCGATATGATAGCCAGTGAATACATTTTATAGATGTTTGACTTTTATGTTTAACGGTAGGCGCACTTTCTGAAAATTTCTTAAGTCACCGTACGTAGTTAGATAAACAGTGCTTGTAATTGGTTTACTTGTATTTGTCAACCCTGTACGAAATTTTACTGCCCCTAAAGTTACACAAATAATATTAAATACGAAAAATGAAATATATTTCATAGACATCATCAATTATACAGCACTAGATAGATTGAAAGGCGTTCTAGGGTGACATTTTCGTCTGTATGACTGTCAATAAATGCAAGATGAATTCTAACTCCTACCCCGAGAAACGTTAATTTTGATCCGATTTGTTCTCATAATCGTTTGACATGTTTCAAAGTTCTGGAATGCGCACATAGTGGGCGCCCTTTCCGCGACCACTGTGAGCTCTCGTACGTTCGCGCAATGCGGGCATAATGGTGGGTACGGGCGGCCTCTCGTTGGTGGTCAGTGTGGCCGCGACTCCGGTCGCGAACTGCCGAAGCCAGCCGTTTCCTCCGCGCTCGCTCCTGGGACGGATTTCGGCTTTGGCGCGGTGGCGCCATAAGAAAGCGTCTGCTGCAGCGACGACGCAAGCGAAGGCGCAGCTATTCCCGGTGTTGTTGAGCGGTAGAAGTGAGGAGGTGATGTTCACATTCAGCGATGAGCGGAGAGGGGAGTATAGCAGATAAACGAGGCGATGCTCTGAGGGGAAAGCTGGTGCAAGGCGACGAATTTCGACAGTACATATTCTACGTTTCGAGCTGGGTTCCAGAAGCAGTGATGTACAGTGAAGTCAAACTCGGTGGATGTTTCTAAAAACCCTGCAACATTACGCGTAGCAACTGGATACTGCCAAATTGGTAATTCGTATATCGCGAGTAACGTTTGAAAACACATGTTTGGAAGTTATCTTTGGCAGACGACGGGGAAGACGCTCCGCTAACGCTTCCTCGTCGTCGCGCCGTTATGGGCGGGTTGTCGGGCCTCTCCTCTTTTTTCTCTCCACGCAACGTGGCCAATGAGAACAGACCGTCTTTATCTCCTCGCGCTGCGAGGGGAGAGAAGGGCTTTTTTATCTCCGCTGCGACGGAGAGGCAACAACAAACGCCGTTAAAGAAATCCCTGCAAAGTGTCACTGTAAAGCTATCACTTTAAACAATGAACAAAAAAACGCTTTTTGTTTCTTGCATTGTTTAAGCTGAATATAAATCCGAGAGTTCGTTGAACTTATCTAAACTCCTCGAATAAAGCATATCTACCATAGTGAATATGCAGTAGCAAAAGGCATGTTGTTGTACCAACTCAACATATAGGTCATTTTTGCGCACTTCCTTCCGTTATGCCACACTCTCATCGCAGAAAAGTCGAAACAGCTTAGACATTTCTCGTTAATATATGTGCAAACTTAAAAGAAATACACGTAGCCGTTAACATATTATCAAGAAAATATTTCAACAATAATTTCTCTTCTCTATGAAGATCACATACCGCTCACGCTGGCAGACAAGAGCAGGAGCAGGAGCTCTCGGAGCCTGAGGGCGTTCATTTCTAGTAACAGTATTTTCCGTCAAGAAAGAAGGCTTTCGGTTTTATGTACACACTTTTGACGTCATGACTTGGGTAATGTGTCTCGGGCATGCTGTTCGGCAAAAGGAAGCGTGGTGATATTTTGCAGCTACTTGAATTATAACCTTTAAGCACCATCCGTATGGGCAAGAAACACATCTCTTAAGAAAGCCAGCTTAAGGCTAGACGAGAGAACATGTGTTATTAGCTTTCTTCTATAAACGCGACATTCTATCATGTCCTCACATGACTCCACAGCTGCACCCTTTTTATTTTTATTGGTGAGTGGTTATTGAACTTTCCCATATGTTCGTATTATTTTCCCTTCTCTTTAGAGCAATAGATGAACTACCCGCGGACTTCCGTGTTCTGTGCGTGTGTGTGCCATAAACCTGCGATCACGGTGTTAATACCTTATATACAAAAATCCAATCTGAATACACTCTTCGAGGCGTGCTTTCGCCTTGTAACGAAAGTCGTGACACACTGGTCGTACAAAAGCGGTCTGCAAAGATGTTCAAAGAAGCTTGATAATGTGGATGCTTGGGCTGTTCCATCCAAGCATGCTCAAGGAATACAAATGTATGAAGCAAACATGCTTAGAAACATGCTCGGGCGTGTTAGCAGAACATTGTGCCAATATCTCTGCAGCGAACATTGTGGCTCTTGTGCGATGTGAAGAAGCAGTGTAACTTTAGCTTAACGGTGCCTTTACATGTAGGTATATGTGTGCACTTTTTTTTCATGTGTTATCTGCGTTATGGAGAAACGTAAGAATACACTTGCTCTACCGAAACAAATCAGTACTATTGGCGGCTTGCGCGAAGCAGAGGGGGCGCATCTCTAGCTATCTTCATCGTCGCTTGGGACGTCACAGGTAGGACAGACTGGAACAGACCGCTCCTATCTTCAATCCCTTGTCTGTTCGTCAGATTAGCTCGCTTCATGCGCTGTTTTATTCAACGTGCGGCAAAGGCTGTTTCACGCGTTGTGTTTATTTGGTGAAGTGATAGGTGTAGCATAACACATTTGAACAAAGCTTGAAACTGTGGCACGGGTAGTCGTGCTCTAGTCGTGCTAACAAAGGCTTTTGGTGCTGAGGTGTCAAAGCGCTGGGATGGTGGGTGAACTGTTCTCTACTCTAGTACAAAAAGCTGGATGATGAAAGTAGAATATCCTGCGCTTTACCCCACTACAACACCTAGCACGGTGAATAGGGTGTGTTTCTATTACGATTTGGACCAAATAAAACTGAGAAAGAAGTGTATCATCAAATTAAAAATAGGAAAGCAAAATTCGAGAACCTTGTGCTCCGTTTGCGGACATGCTTAGATATTCCCCACCAATACTGCCTATTGCAATGGCTATAAGTAAATTCCCATGCTGTGCTACCAATGTTCGTACCTGACTCGCACAAGCATAAGAAGTCGCCATCAGCAGGGGCTATAAAAAAATCTACCTTTCGTCTGTCATGAACAGCAGCTTTGACAGTGGAAAAGGCATCTGGCGAACGCTTGCTGGCGGTACGAGTTCAGCCACAAAACACAGATACAGTCGTCAGTGAATACCCCTCATAGGTGTTCGAATTTTTCGCTAAGCGTTAGGCGCACTTTCTAAAATTTTCTGAAGTGAACCGTTCAACAGTTAGAAAAATCGGTACTGGTAATTGACTTACTTAGTGTATTTTTCTAAATTAGGACAACTCATTATTGAATATGGCAAAACGACACAGATTTTATATACATCGGTGTATATACAGCACTATAGATAGCCTTAAGGGCATTCTAGGGTGTCATTTTCGTCTATTTGACTGTTAATAAACGCAAAATCAATTCTGATTCCTACACAGAGATACGTTCTTTTTGATTCGATTTCTTCTCATACTCGCTTGTCATGTTTCAAAGTTCTCAAATACGTTAAAAATGTTAGAAAAACAATGAACAACAAAAACGTGCTTTGATTTCTGCATTGTTTAATCACAATTTGAGTCAAAAGATCCGTTAAACTTATCTAATTTCTGCAATTAAAAAAAAAATATATATATATGCATATGTGTGTTCCCTAATACCTTCGAAATATTAAAATGCATGTTGCCTGTGCCACCACTAGAAAAAGAAAATCAATTTATATGAGAAATTTATTGTGTTAAATAAACACATATGAATCAAACGAGATATATAAGAACATTTAATAGCCACGTAAGAACTATATAGGGTATATAAGAGCTTATAAGAACATATAAGAATCATATCAGAAACGTATAAAAAACTTATCAAGTTTCTTATAAGTTCTTATATATCTTATAATCGTTCTTATAGGTTCTTATATGGTTCTGATATGTTCTCATATATCCTGTATGATTCATATGAGTTTATTGGACACAAATATTTTTCATGCAAATGAGATTTTTCAATAGGGAACTTAAAATGCACACTGAAAAAAAATTAGTAGTACTCACTAAATGTTAGTAACTGTCCTCACAACAATCACTGCATTCTTAGTAACTGCAGTTAGTAACAGTCAAGTTAGTAACGTTACTAACGCAAGAAAAGTAACGGTTACTAACCAACCTAGTATATTGGAATACCTTTAGCAAGTAACTGGCACTAAGCTCACAAGACCTACCCTATAAGAAATAATGGCGCCTAGGGCCTTGTAGTGTACTTGATGTAGCCTCCACCGGATAAAGCTCAAAACGGCAAAAAGAAAGAAAATAAAAGGTCAGAACTGCGTTGCTCGCCATTACCTCGCCATTTGAGCTCTAAACACACATGATATGAGGGAATATGCGATGCAATGTACTGACACATAAGAAGAGAAGAACACAAAAACAACAGCAGCACAACAGCCAAGCCAATGACGCACCGTCCTCTACAAATGCCAAGTTCAGCTGATCGCCATATATGGCAGTTTAATTTTGAATTCGAGAATGTCGGATATTACCACATTTGTCGTACAAACACCTTGAGGTTACAGCGCACGAGACAAGGACAAAACGACAAACACGCAAAGAGAGAAATGCTGTAGCCTCAAAATGAATCACCAACTCGCCCAAGCTTCCGTCTTAACGCATAAGCAAGTACAGGCTGACAAAACATTACGCCTACTTAATATTTCTTCAAAATTTTCCGAGGGAATAGTTTAACTCTTCTAATCCAGCACCTTCAGAAAAGTCAAAGTAGATTAGTTAACTAAAATATATTCATTAACTTGCAATACTGATTTCATAAATCTTGTTAAAAATGTTGTTTTGAGGGTGATTCCTCTTAGAGGATATGCCAATTATTCGATTTTTCGGTGTCCATTCAATCAACGCGACATTTATTCTCTCACCTTAAAACAAAATTAGGTCAGGGCAGTAATGTTCACACAATTGGTTTTAAAATAGAAACGCTAAAAACAATAAAAAATATTTGTATATATTAGTGTCTGCACACGTATTTAATCTATTTATTTAAGACAACCTTTTTAGATACGCTTCATTTATTTGCAAAAGAAATACTATTACACAGTGCCATTTAAACGCTGTTAATTATTTAGCGGCAACAAGGATATTCCGATGCGCTGTATAAAGAAAACAAGGTATGGCAGGTACAGTATTTCAGCCACCAGACTACCTCAACCTTTATTGCTAGTAACAGCTGCAGTTACTATTTGTCGAGCGTTCGGGGTAGCAAATAACTAGTGAAAGGTAGTAGCGGTCAGAAATAAGTAGTAACTGCTGCAGTTACTAACCTTCTACAAGCTGTCGTGCGTTTGAGCGAGTAAATAACTAGCGAAAAGCAAGTACCGGTCAGGACAAGATAGTAATTGCTGCAGTTACTAACTCACTGTTTGTTTTTTTTTCTAAAAAGTGTAGGCTCCTTCTATTTTGCGCACATCCCTTTGTTATGTCACACACTCATCAGTGAAAAGTAAAAAACGCTAACCTATCGTTAATATAGAGGGAAAGAAATAACCACGTAGCCAATACCACGTTTCATGAGACGATATTTCAACAAACATTTTCATTTCTGCTAAGAAGATCACATACCGCTCACGCTGGCAGACAAGAGCAGGAGCAGGAGCTCTCGGAGCTTCGGGGCGTTCATTTCGAGTGGCAGTATTATCCGTCAAGAATAGGTTTTCGGTTTTATGTACACACTTTGACGTCATGACTTGGGCAATGTATCTTGGGCACGCTGTTCGGGAAAGAGTAGCGTGGTGATATTTTGCAGCTACTTGAACTGTAACCTTAGAGCACCATCGGTACACGGAAGAAACACATCTCTTAAAAAAGCCAGCTTGAGGCCAGACGAGGGAACACGTGTTAATGGCTTTCTTCTATAAACGTGACATTCTATCATGTCCTCACATGACTCCACAGCTGCACCCTTTTATTTTTATTGGTGAGTGGTTATTAAACTTTCCCATATGTTTGTATTATTTTCCTTCTCTTCAGCGCAATAGATGAACTACCCGCGGACTTGCGTGTCTGTGCGTGTGTAGCCTTAAAGCTGCGATCACAGTGTTAATACCTTATACAAAATTCATTCTGCATACACTTTTCGATGCGTGCTTTCACCTTGCACGAAAGTCGTCATATACCGATCGTACAAAAACGGTCTGCAAAGAAAGATGTTAAAGGAAGCTTGATAATGTGGATGCTTGGGCTGTTCCATCAAAGCATGTTCAAGGAATACAAATGTTTGAAGCAACTATGCCTAGAAACATGCTTGGGCGTGTTAGCAGACAATTCTGCCATCATGTCCGCAGCGAACATTGTGCCTCTTGTACGTTATTTACGAACAGTAAAACTGCAGCTCAACGGTGCCTTTACATGTAGAGCATATGGCGCACTTTTTTTTCATATCTTATATTCTTGTAAAGCAAAGATGTAGTATATGAACTAGAAAGTGCATTCTGGAGGAACTTCAGAATATACTTGGTCTATAGAAACAAATTGTTACTACTGGCGGTGTGCGCGAACTACAGGAAAGCCTTTGTAGCTATCATCATCATCGCTTGTGATGTCGCGTGTAGAACAGACAGGAACAGAGCGCGTAGATCTTCACTACCTCGTCTAATTAGCTCGCTTCATGCGCTGTTTTAAGCAACGTACGGTAAAGACTGTTTCACGCGTTGTGTTTATTTGGTTAAGTGATATGTGTAGTAGGACATTTGACCAAAGCTTGAAATTGTGGCACGGGTAGTCGTGTTCTAGTCGTGCTAACAAAAGCTTTTGGCTATGAGGTGTCGAAGCGCTGTGATGTTCTTTACCCCGGTACCAAAAGCAGGACGATGAATATGAAATATCCCGCTCTTCACCCCACTACAACACCTAACACGGCGAATAGCGTGTATTTTTTATTATGATTCGGACAAGATAAAAACTGAGAAAGGATTGTATCATCAAATTGAAGATAGGAAAGTTGAAATTCGAGAACCTCTTGCGTGTGTACTAACCTTTCAGTGAAAGCGACTTCGTGTATCCTGTTGGTTACAATGTGTCCTCTGAGCGCTGGTCTCTTATTAGTTCCAAGTTGATTCCTTCTTGAATTTCGTAAACCAGTAAACGAACATTTCCTCACAGTCACTTGCAGCAAGAAGTGGTAGTTGGCTTCCGAAGTCGTTTAAAATAAATCCCTGCTTATTCACCCGGTCGACGCGAAACATGCGAAACCCACTCGCGTTTCAAGTCTTAAATCCATTTAGTCGGTGACACTTCAGCGTCCCAAAAAATAAGGTATTCACCTGCTATGAATTACTAGCGTTTGTATTTTCAATGTTGCCAACAGAAATGCGCATAATGGTCGACGCGCTTCTCAGCGAGCGATTTTATATTTGTAAACAGTTCTTAGTTAAACTGGATCAAACCAATCAGTCAATCGCTTGAATTTTGCGTGGCCCTGTCCCAAAATATAAGAATTTATGAAAATTTCTGCTTTTCTTTCGAGCAGACGTTGCGATGCGACAAACTTCTTTGCAACGCATTCGATACGTGAGGAGCTAGATTTGCTTGTCAGCAACAATCAAGTCACAGTTGGATAGAAGCGCCGGTATATCGGCAAGCTCAATTTAGTTAAAACAAGTGTGCGGCCTTTTGCAACACAACTGCGCTCGCGTGCACAGATCCGTAAACAAAAGCAAGAATCAAAGAGGCCATGAATAGCTCTGACGCACGCCGCGCAAGCTGTGTTCTGAATCTCCAAACTTGTTTTTTTAGCATTTTAAGGCTTTTAAATATAAAAAGCAACTTCGAGGCGCTGTTATTCATTAGAAAGATCACTCACAAAACGTCATACATGTTTCTTTAATCAATAAACCGTTTTTTAATCGGCATAGATCAGAACTAACATAGCCACTTCGTGCTTTCACAAAGCGCGTCATCTCCTCGCATCCTACCAGCTACGCCACAGGAGGGCGTCCGGGAGGTGGCGCCACCGAAACATCTTGTCGCCAACAGAGTTTTTCCAAGTCAGATCGTAGAATGACTGTTCTGGTCATATTTTTTAAATATATTTTTGTAAGAAATATATGTGAAAGCCATGTCTTGGGGGGAACATTCAGCTGCATGTGAACGCCTAGGTAATTTTTTCTATGGATATAAAATTGAGCAGCTCATGGCGTGGACATTGCCGAGATTTCACTATGGTAATTTGCACATCTTCCAATGTCATACCAAAGCAGGCATGTAGTTTAAAAAATCATTTATTTCACATACAGTTTACAAAATGCACATCCAGTATTGGAGTTACAATTGTATATTTCTATGCGAAATGAATTACGAAACAACGTAAAAAACATGTTTTAGAGACACTTTCACAAATTATATTTACAAACAAACAACTCTACGCAGAACGTCGCAAAATACATCAAAATTTGTGTCTTGGAGTGCATCTTACGAATATATAAAAATATTTGTTAGCCAATATTGTAGTTTTGTTATTAATGCAGAAATATCAGTAATTTTCCTAAAAGTAGCAAAATTGCACGTCAATATTAAGAAAAACCTCCATCATTTATTTTCTTTAAACTTTCCTTAATTCCTTCTATTAACTTTAACTAACTTCTAAAGGCAAAATATTGAGTAGCATATAACCTCCGATTGAGAAAATCGACAAGAAACCTTCACTCGAATTGAGCTAGCTTGTCTTTGTTATAGGGGCTTTGCCCTCACGACGTCGGCTCTCAAAGAGATATTTTCTAGAGCCGACAATGTGTGCATAACGGTGCTGCTCTATTTCCGAGCGTAGAAAGTCATCATAACTTAAAACTTAGGGACTAGGAAGGATTAAAAAAGCTGACAACACAACAAAAAATTCTCAAGAGCAGCTGAATTTATTCGACCACACCAAAACAAGAAAAAATCAAGAAAACAGAACGTGATGTCGTGAACAGTTCGCCAGACGTGGCTTGACATGCTAAATTCCTACAACACTGAACACGCTTCCGACAACGAGCATCTGCTGCCAAGCACGCGCTACGATAACCTCCCTCAAGACTACGAGGACCGACCTACTTCCTAGTCTAAGGCTGTTAGATTGTAATATTTCCTAACCAGCTTGTTTGAGTGCGTTCCCATCTCAGAGAGTCATACTGTCACAAACATTATTTCATTTTTTTCTGTTTCATGTTGCCTCCTAATCTCCCCCACCCCTTCCTTACCTCTTAGGGAGTGTCGGTAAACACCACTGCTCCCGGCAGTTGCGAACAGTATGAACCACAGATTGCCATGAAACTCAAGTGCACACACAAGAAAGGTCAGTCACCGCGTAGACAAACACAAGGGGAGTAGTATCTTGGTATTCAACATTGTGAGGTGGAAAACAAACAACATCGCCTTATCATTTCTAAGTATCGGCGTGTAACGTAACGTACAGGGAATATAGATAGAAGTTGGCAACCACAAGGACGTTTTCTTAGCTGTTTTGGTTTCACCACGCTAACGAAACAAACATTTGGAGCCCGAGAGAGGCATTCAGAAACTCTCACATTAGCATTTGGAGACAGCATGTCAAAGAAGTCTTTCCTCGCTTTGTTTACGCAGTGACTGAAATTCCTTGTGTGAGCGGTTAAGTTTCCAGGCAATCTTCTTCCACTCCTCAAACGACTATGTGCGCACGCGACCTGGTAGTTGAGATGCTCTCTTCTATGTCTGTTCCTTCAAATAAAGGTGTTTTTTTTCCTTGTTTCTGCACCACAGCCTCAGGTGTTCAACGACATGATTAGCTTCCATCCATACTGTTCGCAACTGGCGACAGCAGTGGCGCCTGCCTTAGGAAAGAGGGAGGGGTCATTGGAGACAACACAAGGAACCAGAAAGATACAACAAAGCTTGGGACAGCATAACTTCCTGAAAAGTGAGCGGACGCAATACAAGCTGTTCGGGATACATCACAATCTAGCACCATGAGATAAGTAAGTTGGTCGATCCTTGTAGTCTTGACGAAGATTATTTTTGCGGGTGCTTGGCGACGTATGCTTGTTGCCGGGAGCGTGACTAGTGTTTTAGGCTGCCAAACCATGTCTGGTCAAACCTTCGAGACATCATGTTTTTTTGTTTTTTTATCCTTTCCTGTTTTTGTGTGGTCGAATAAACTTAGGTGGTCTTGACATTTTATGCTGTGTTGTCCGTTTTTATATTCTTCCTAGTCCCATGGCTTTAAGTTATTACAACTAAGCGTTATCAAGGAGCATATGGGTCGCCGCTTTGTACTCGTCAGTTTTTATGCTCACAGCATCGAAACTGAAACAAATCAACAGAAAATTTATCATCATGCGAAAGTGACGGTACCCCATTCAATACTGCTTCATCAACTCCATTACTTTATCGAAAGTGAAACGGCTTCTTAAGCTACCAGATGGCATTGAATTTTGAAAAGGCTCTATCATTAAGATATGTTTAAAGCTCTTGCAAAGCGCTACCCTGCTTCCTTCCAAACCTCACTTAAGGTGCAACCCCACCCTTGGTTAGTGTGATTCTGAACCAACAGATGGCGGTGGGATCGCCTTCCAGGCCTGTGCATCAATGCGAGAAATTGTGTGTGGTGGCGCTTTGATACAGCGGGGTATTTTTCTATATCCTGAATTAGACATCCCTGGTCCCTTGCCCTTTTTTCTCTGCACGAGCTTTCTTTGGAACGCTAACGGCTGCGCCAGTTCTCGCGCAAAGGGGCACAGTTGCCTACGCTCCGAGCTCACATCTCCAGCAAATGTGGGCAGAACAAAAGGCGGAAATCGTCCTGAGCCAAACGGCGAGGCAAATGCACAACAAAACCACCCACGCGTTGAAAAATATGAAATTGCCTGTGCGCCGTCATCGGAGATTTCAGAGGCCAATTACACATATCTCAATGTGATCAGATTCATATTGTCACGAATGAAGGTGGCGAGAGGACGAACAGTGAACTGAAAAATAAAGGTGTAATCGGCGAACTTGTGCCAAACAGAATAAGTAAAGAGAAAGAGCGTCGAAGCAGCAGAAAAGCAACCGGCGATTCGGCAGCGTAAAGGCTCCATTGAACGAATTATGTGACGAATAACTGGCGAACGCCGCCCGACAGCAGGCTCGCTTTGCGCGCGACGTAGCAGCCACTGAGGTTGATTCCAGCGCAGAGCAAAAGCCGCGGGGCAAAATTCGTCGGTTATTCGCAGCATATTCGTCCCATGGAGTTCAGCCTTAACAGAGAGCGAGAGCGAGAGTGACTCGACAAGGTCGCGGGCAGCTGCTTATCTACAGTGCGTCACTATCTCGAAAGTTCGTCAAAAAGGTTCAAGCGGCGCGCGCTCGGGGCGAGGATGAACTGGCACTTTCGAGAACAAGAAAGCAGGGCAAAAGTTATGTCTGGTGCAAGAATGAATTGGAATGAACGCGAATCTTCTAAAAGTCCGTGACCGAGCTTTGGTTTCTCGGCTCTGCGGGTGGCAATATGACGGGCCGGCCCTTTTGTCGCGCATATGTTTGGCTCTTTGTGGATGGAAAACGTAATGACGTGATAAACTTGGGTTTCCGAAATTCTAGCTTGAGAAATTAACTACCTAATCAATCAAAACAAATGAACTATTTTTCTGGCGGTCTGGTGTCTCATTTAGGTAGCTGGGTGTTTATTATGTCCAAAACCACGAGACTGGAAAACACAAAAAATGACACTCTGGTTTTGATGTTGAGTTTGGTAAACCCAAAGTAGGACTGGTGCGGGAGTCATAATAAAAAAAATGCCGAGGTTAACAATTAACTCACAGCAATAAATGATAAGAATTAGTTTTAATACGAATCCAGTGATAAATGCAATGAATGGCCAGGCAAAGGTTCTGGGTCTGTGGATAGCTTTTGCACATAGTTTAAACAATGTAAAGTGTCACAAAAAAATTACAGCTTTTTTTTTTATTGCAAGAATAAATTAGGTATCGCCGAACGCTCATTCTCCGTCCAAAAATAGCGCTAGAGGTCACAAACAGATGTCAAAGTTTCAGCCCAATCCGATGCCTTATTCGTAATTTATAAGTGATTTTCTGAAAAGTTCAATGGGAAAATGGCGGCCGACGGGGTTTTTGAATACATGAAACCCACCAGACACCGGAAACGGGCAAAAATTGGCTCCATTTTCCCATTAAAAATTTTCAGGAAACTACATAACTTTTGAATAAGGTGTCCGTTCGGGATGAAACTTTGGCATATGGTTGTGACCTAGCGCTACCTTTGGGTGGAGAGTGAGCGTTAGGCGATGCGTAGTTTATTTTTGCGGTAAAAAAAGAACCCTGTAAAATTTTTTTGTGACATCCTGTACCAGTTTTAATTTGGTGATTTATGCATGCAAGTAGTGGTGTGCATAAATAAAAAAAGATGCAAACTGATAGAGTTTGACGTTGTATAAAATATAGTGTAAGCGCGCACATGGTACGCTGATGAAGAATTAAGCATTTTACACTAGCGTTGAGTGTATCGAAAGTTAAGAGTGCATCAAAAGTTAAGCTTGTACACGTATATACTGCTCAGGCCGTTATTTTTGAATGCTCATAGTACTCTATTGCCCTCAGATTTGGTGTAAGCTGTCTCCTGTTTGCTTACAACAAAAGAAGGAAACATTCTAACTCTGGGTTGATAGAAAAACTTCACCTGTCAATCACCTGGGCGCCGACTATGAGTATTCACTGCCTGCCAACGGTCGCGTACTTAGAACGAGATTTTCCACGTGATTTCATAATCGCAATTGTTCTGGACAAATAACAACGTTTACTGAGGCAAGCGGTCAGATGTGAAACTTAGAATATTTGTATTGATTGTGGCACACGTGGCAAGTTGCATAGGTTTTTTACAATCAGCGAAATAGAATTATCCTGGGTTACCTTGGTCTCTAATGCATGTAACACACAAAAGAGCACGAAATGAATCGCAGTGGGAAACGAAAACAATAATGATAAACAAGCGTGTAATCACGCGAAAACTGAGGGCATTGCACATATACAGAAGGTAAGCTTTGTTTCACTATACTTTGTCTCATCCTACGATGGACTAAAGACCAAAGCCATGGGCCGCCAGGTCCAATCACGTTACAAGCTAAACTATGACATGCTTAACATTGAATAGGGGTGGACGAATAATGCTCCGAACCAAAAGCGCTGCATCATTTCTATAGCTTCGACACTGCAAAGAGTCTGTATGTCGTGGCTTTCTTTGCGATGTAAAATTGATGAGTCACTCAGTGCTGTTCAATTCGAACCACTGTCCACCCATACACATTAGGGATCTATAGACAGAGGCACCGACACGTGCATAGAAGTGAAATACCACGCAATTTCTAAGTGGCTTGTGATTGGATCTGGTGACCCGAAGCTTTTACCTTTAGTCCATCATGGCGTGACACGAAGTATAGGTACATTACCAGTTACGTATTTGGTTTTATCGTGCGAGCGAAGCGGAACATACAAGTGCGAGCATACTGCCCTGAACTACTCTTCCAGTGAATAAGCGCACCATTAAAAGCATTGAGCTCGCTTTTATAGCTCTTGTTGCGCTCAAAACTTTGAAACCACAATTATAATCAATTCTAGTATTTCAATTATTTTTATTGTGTGCGATTTTGTCTTTTGCGTGCACGTGCCATTTTCTTAGTATATGTGATATTTTTACAGAAGTCCGACATCTATAGTCTGTTTCATCACATGTGAGAGCCGCATAATCAAAGATGTAGACAAAAAAAAAAGAAAAAAAACGCGGACACGTGAACACACATTAAAAATGCAATGTAATGGCGTATTCAAAATTATTCGTTAGTTTTTTAGAGAGCAGCAGTTTCGTAGGGCGACATTGTTACCCGTTGACGATTACAAAAAGTGCAGTACAACTGTTAGCTCGGGATCTTTAACGTGCATTACGCAGTATATGTGGTAGGATGCAGATGGGCGACTGAACCCAGGGTCCCTGCTAAAGCCCCTTGATAAAGGCGTTTTTTACAAGTACCGCCAACCATTGTTGTGGAAACCCGCAGGACACGTGCCACGTGCCCGCAAGACACGTGCCGCCATTCGCTTTCAAGGACCAGTTATTTTAGTGCTGGGCCGCCATTTGCCTCAAGGGCCGCTCGAGAGACGGGCCTCGTGCACTGGCACATTTGAGGTCACTTGAAAGACCAACGCAAACACATCGTGGGGATTTAGTCCCTACAGGTTCTGCAGCGTGAGCTCCGTGCTTTGAACGGAGCTTGCGCTCGAACATTTCTCCACGTGCTCTGATCTGCGGTGCCCACCACACACTCGGCCAACGATCCCCCACCGCACTTGGTTTAGCCTGCAGAGCTAAAATGAGCTACGCTTAGAGTATCGGCACTTCCCCCAGATATTGTTGTGGGCGCCGCCATCTTGGTGGTTAGTAACAAATCAAATGCAACTGCCGATCTTCGTGATTCAAAAGTGCGGTGTCAAGAAGCTCACGTAATATTGCTTTGCTTTTGTCGCAAACTGTTTAATCATTTGTGGAGGACGGAAAGCGTTTCCTGAGATTTCAGATAAAGCTTCAAATTCCTGACAACCATCATTTTAAACACCTCAAGATGTGTATGAAGCGTAACTTATTTAGTGCCTCTAGTTTAGCCCGACCGCATAGGCACAAAGAGACGAACAGCTTAACCTCGCGCCCTTGGTGCTGCTTCAGAGGCTTCATCAGCCCGTAGCGTTGGCTGCGCTCGAACTATGGTAAAGCAAAGCAAATATTTAGATCTTAGGGTTTCACAAGTCAGACAAACAAAAATCCTTAACACGCGTCCCAATAAAATTAAAAAAAGAATAGCGGGTTTATTTTGACTAACTGGGGATCATTTGACGTGCTACGGAAATCTCAGATTGGCCTCCGTCGGATTGCGGGCACCTCGGCCGATATTTAAACCCGACAGGTATGAACTCATAGGCCAGCGCGTTGGCTCAGAGACACCTGAGACGATTTAATGCTTTGTGCTTTGTTTTAATATGTATTGCCACTTAAGAGCCATCGAGGCGGTTTTGAGCAACAAAATATAGTCAAACCATTCCGATAAGCATAGTTTCATTGCGAAAATGAGTTTTGCAAGTGATAGAAACATTAAAACGTTTTCGCATACGTGGCGGAATCTGAAATGGCAAATGCATTTCATGGCGCCCATTTCATTTGGATAGCGTCGGGTATGTATACCGACGCACAGTGACAGAACGCGCGCAAAGGTGGCTGTTGTGCACCCGCAGCCTCGCGCTTGTTGTTCTGACATCTGTGGCTCGCTCACTGCGGGCATCCAGGCTATATCTAGAGTCACTAAATAAGCTACGCTTTCAGAGTACCGCATTCCTTTTCTCTGGCATTTTGCCGACAATACAGTCGCTCTATGCAACAATATTCTGGTTTGCTGCGGCATCATGGTGGACAGCAGCAGTCCACGTGAGTCGCTATCATCATCATCGCGTTTTTCAACGCCACACATCTGTGGACATGGTTAAAATTGCGCCACAAACAGAAAGGAACAGTGAAGAGGAAGAGAAGAGACAAGCGCACGCATCTTGGAGTCCAGCGATCCGCTGCCTGCTGCTGTTTTAACAGCTTACTGCGCGCGCACGCTGATAGTCCGTCGCTCAGCATGCACTTTTTCTTCTGACGTCCAGATACTGATACAACACGTACGCTTTGATTTGCTGCCACAGTTGCGGCTACCACAGCTGGCAGCAGGCGATGGCTACCAGCTCAGGCGTTGGCTCAGCTACAGTCGCCCTCCATCCGCGCGGGGACCCAAGATGCGGCACCTGACGCGCTTCAGACGCGTAGTTGGAGTTCTGGCACTCTGAAAGCGTAGCTTTATTTAGTGACTCTGGCGCTATCCAGGCATCTGACGCCCTGACATCTGGCGCTTTTTCTGTCTTTCAAGTGGCGTTCCAAGCGGCACACGACGGAAAATGCACATCAAGCTGTTCTTGAGGACGTGTCGCCATCTGTATTTTATATTAAGAAACTACAACTCGCCGTAACTGAATGGGAAAAGTTTGAGGTCTTATAACATTCTTAACGTGTAATATATCAATATTGAAGTTCTGTAAAATGTGATATCGAAGGATGCTTCACAATTTAATGTCTCGTTTTTTATTAGCTGACGTGATTTAGTTTTTATAGCGGCATAAAATAGTACCATTTTAAACTTTCTTTTTTATTTTAAAATATACATTATCTGCACAGTTTGTTGCTTACTCTTTTAATTTATTACATCCAACCGAACGACTCACGTAAAACATCGTGGGCGATGGGACGTTACAACTCGAGACAATAATTTTTTTCAATATTAGAGACTGTGGTCTATTAAAAGTTGAATAATTAACTAACAACTAAAAGTAACCGTAATGTCAAGACATTAAAGTATTGTTGAAAAACAGCTCTTTATTTTGACATTTACTATGATGTAGATCATAAAA
>JAZHYW010006102.1:0-99641 GCA_037355805.1 Ixodes ricinus | reverse complement strand
GCGTTCTTATTATGTTATTTTTCGGAGAAATATTATAGTAAAAAGAAACTACCGGTACTTTGAACAGGGTGTCGCATCAGTTCTTCAGCCAATACAAAACGCAAGGGAAATTCTACTTGAGCAGTCAATATCAAGGAGGAATGATCATGTTCGCTCAAAGTTTTTGTGTGAAACTGGCACAAGAAACGGTATTGAGATAACCTTAGGACCGATGTTGCATATCAAACTAATTCACAGGGACGTAATGTACGATTGGCAGCTTTTTGTGTTTCTTCTATTATTTTTGTTTTCCTTACAATGTAAGGCTCTGTTGAATCTACCATGCCGGAGTCTGAGGTTCAGAGACGGCACTGTAAAGGTCGTGTTTAGGTGTCGGTTGGAATAAATATAAAAATAAAGTAAAAAACAGTTATGGACTGTTTTGAACTACGAAATTGGAAATAAATAAAATACATTTGAAACATATGTTTAAACAGGGAAACCTGCTTTACAATTATACATTTAAACAGCTTCAGAAACTTAAAAGCAATCTATAATATATCAGAACTTTTCACTTGCTCGAACAAGATAGTAGAAAATTGCGCTCATTTATAGATACGCACTGATATGTGTTACTTGACATATAACTCTTAATTACCCGGTCATTGTTTCTCACCATCCAAATATAACGCAAACTTATTCAGGAAATCAATGAAGTTCGACGTATGCAGCCAAGTAGAACGTTAATTTTTCTTATATCGGCTTTCCTGATAATATTAAATGTGGTGTTATTTATCTCAGAAACCGGACTATCATGCATGTATGTACATAGTTTGTTCACGCAAATTTAAACTTCATGGTCAAACTGACGCTCGCAAAATACCTATAACAAGGACAGTTGTGCTATCTGGGTGCACCGGTGATTCATTTGTGCTTACTCCATTCGGTGCGTTTTATTTATCATATGCAACCTGAAAAGCCTAAAAATATCCTAAAAGGCAACTCACTCCTGCCAGAGTTAGAAGCGGAAGTATAAAGCCTAGCTCGCTACGGTCGTTGATTAGAGGTGACCCAAATATAAGGAAGTGTTTTATTTTAACCTTGAGTGATGTCTTAGAGCTAGTCATATACAAAAAAGAACATATATAGCGTAAATAGCGTCACTCGTAAAACACTTTTTGGCCACATCAGCAATTCATGAGCCCACCAATAACATTGCGGGGCGCAAGCATTGCCGAGCCAATGATTGAGTGTCCAAGCCAAAATGCAACTTATAGAACTGGTCGTCCCGAGAATACAACAAAAAAGGTCAACCAATAATTATATCCAGTGCTTTTGTAACATGACATGCAATCAATAAAATAAAAGTAACTTAAAACAGATTTAAAAAATTAAGTTTTCAAAATAACTGATTCCAAATATTTCAGAATAGGTTGAATTAGCATGTTGGCATCATTCTGGCTGCTTGTCTCGAGAATAACGACTAAACAGGAGAACCAATCTTTTTGTACTGTAATTTCAAGCCTTATGGGAAATCAAGACGAAAATATAAAAGAGTGTAAGAATATATTCTTAAAACAAATTAACTTCAACATACTCAAATTTTTTTGTTTCTAACTAGAGGATATACATTTCTTTACAAACGCTACCAAACACGAAGAATATATAATATGATAGCATTCTAGTTTCGTAGTAAAATAACGTAAGGACTGGAAATAACCTGTTGCCTTCTACAAATTGTTGGCAATAAACTCTGTTACGTAAATGATTAGTAGCAAAGTTAGTAAACAAGTACCAAATACAGCAATCGTTGATAAACAAAACCAAATTTGCAAAAATTAAATTAAATCGACCTTATAAAATGTTCTGCTACATGGCACTTTATTTTGTTTTGTATAAATTTTAGATTATAGCTTTTAATGGCCAGTTTTATTCACTGCAGAAATCGGGATATAACATATCTTGTTTTCGAAAAATTCTCCCCTCACAATGTTAGTTGAATTCAAATGAAATCACCGTATCACATAATGATATAGTATTGCATGACTGGACGTTAGTATAGTTCAACTAACACTGATGTGAAAATAAGCGCAAGTAGCTTTAGCCAACAAACAAACAATTTTATGGTAAACGACAAGAAACCTGTGTTTGACATCTATGTACTTTCTTCTCGGGAAAAATAGCAACACGTCTTAATAGTTTTACTTGAATCTTTATAGAGAAATGAAAACGTTATGTAATTGACTTTTACTGAAACTATGTTAAATGTTGCAGCAACAACAGAGACGTGGTACGTGGGAATCTACGTAGTAACGGATGCTTCTTTTCAATCACTGTACACCTTACAAGAATCGATATACTCAAAGAATACTTACAAGCATTTGTAGGGGGCGTGAGTAAAATTATGTCTCATTTTTATTTAAGAAGTATGAGTGCACTATTGTGAAGCATACCATACACATATTAGCATGCCATATCTGCACCAAGCGGCTGATTATATGAACTCTGCAAAGCGCTCGCCGGGATACATGAATTCTAATAAATTGCCGATTGTCCCAGAGGTGCACTTGACCTTTAGAAGTAAATTGTGAATAGATACCCAAGAAGGAAAGCCATCCGATAGAGATGTCTCGCCAAGTGACAAGCGTTTTGTTCCGGACGTGTGTCGTACGCTCGTAATCATGGACCACAAAAACAATAATGAAGGTCCAGATTAAAAAAACAGAAAATCACCGTGAGTCTATATTTACGTTAAGTAAACCGGGAGAGAATCCCCGCGACCTGAAAATGAAAGTCGGCAAATGACGAGACTGGAAGTATGTTTTGACCTAAAATGTGATATGACGCAGAGCATGACGAAAGCATGTGATATACCATGCTTAGTGTGCCCTTGCACGACTTTAGCTCTACATGATACAGCTAAAAGGGGAGGAACCATAATTCTGATGAATATTAGGGAAGAACTTGAACGCGATAAAAGAGGGTTAAAAAATGTCAGCGCTTATAATTGTCTTCGTGGGTCTCCTATCACCTGCTAAGCCAATCACGCGCAGAAACAAACCATGATATGGACGCGTTCGCAGCGAGTGATTGGTTGAGTCGGTGATAAGAACGCATGAAGACAATAGAGAGTTTTAGGAAACCGTTTTCGCACATGCGATACATACGATGGACCCTCCGGTAGGAACTGCGCGTATTCTACCCCTTAAGACTCGCATATGCGCAGTTAGTGCCCGAGGGCCCATTGTGCCGTATCGGATGTGCAAACACGGTTTCCGAAAAATCTCTCATGATCGCTGCGTTACGATGCACCCTTGACGCTGCTTAATTGCCCCCCTCTGGTCGTAACATTGGTTGCACTCGGACTTATAGCGAAACGGAATATGGCATACTTACCATGTGGTTCAGCAAAGTCTTTAAGTAATTTCTACCTAAACAAAATTGGAGACAAAAAATTTAACGAATTTCGAGGACAAATTGCAAGCCACATCGAACGTCAGGGATTGCAAAGAACACATTAAATAGCCAAAGAGTTATGTAACTATAAGTAACTTCGTAATTACTGACAAAAACAGGTTTCTACATATAGAAACTTGCTGAGCGTCATCGATACCCCGTAAGTCAGTCAATGTTAGGAATAATGAAAGGACATGTGAAGAGTGAGTGCGCTAAACTGCAGCGGGCACAAGTTTGGCATTGCGAAAACGCAGATGATATTCTTATTATCCGGGTTTTCTCATCCTTTTCGCCAACTGCATGAGTGATAACTATAGCGGTACTTCCGCGATCCGTGCGTGTTTTAAGTATCGCTTGAAATTTACTGTTTTAGACGTTTTTCCATGACGCCCAGCTAAATTTTTAATTATAAACGGATGTTTATTTTTACTGACTAAATGTTATTTAGTAAACTTTAGATAGCTACTTAGTTAAGTGCATACTGTCTTTCTGCAGTCCCTGATGTACGCTGTGGCTGGCTCTTCGTTCCTGTTAAACATGTATTTTGTTTCATCTCTTATATTGGTAGGAGTTTTTAAAAATCTTCGACTAAAACATCCAGTATGTCTTTGGCTTTGTCATTCGCCGATCTTGTTCTTCAATAATTGACTCTCAGAGTGTTTTGAGGCCAAGTAGGCGTGCGGGATAAAAGCGCTGTAGCAACGCGGTTCCGTCAACACCATCATCACTTAATCTGATTGAAGACCAGTGTGACGCAGAGAGGAATGAATGTCATTTAAAGAAAATGGTACCAAGCACTAATTGTGTTGTATGTATGTTTAGACAGCCGGAAGTTAGTCTGGCCTCAATGGGTGACTTGTCTCTGAGCAGTAGATAAGAAATTTAGTCAGTGGAGTTCCACCGTAACCCTGGGGTCTTCAATGTGTGTCACGTAATAGTAATGCACGACTGCACGCTGGTAAGATGCTCAACCAAGTCCGAAACGGGCAGGTGAGGGATTGAGCCCAGGATCCTTGGGCTCTAGCAGCTCTAGCTTTCGCCCCACGCACTCCGAGCTGCGATGCGTTAAAGGTCGTCCGGCAAAATATTTTCAGCCAGGGTAGAAAAGTCTTCCTCGCCACCGTTCCCATCGCCCACTCTTACCTAGACGGCGAGGGGACTCCTTTTGTTGCTGCATCTAGGGACTGGATAAGCCGGAAGATCATCTTGACTCTTCCAGCCCTAAGATGCAGCAACAAATGCGGTCTCCTAGCCGTTAAGATAAGAGTGAGAGGGGAAACGGGAAGTGAGCGAGGAGGATCTTTACCCTGGTTGAAAAAGTGGAAGCCGTTTACAACTCCCTGTAACGCCGAATTAGAGCACAGCTCTTGAGGAGGAGGAGGGAAGGGTAGTGGGAGGGGGGCGCGTGACCTCGGGGCGGGGGGGCTCGGGCTACGCCGACGCCACTCAAGCCGGAACAGCATAAGAGCTGCGCTCTAAATTATTTTGCAGATCGGCCTTTAAACGCTCGGCCACACATCCCCCTGTACCAGGCAGGAGAACTTGGTATTACTACAGCTCCACACACCTGTAGTGCATGTGTCACCACACATTTCGCTTACGATTGCTGCTTCTCTTATCACATGTAACAACAGCACCCCTTCCCACTTTTGAGCCACAGATTCTGCACCGGTGCCAGCTGGGTGTATGCAAATCTGGCGTGTAAGCAAACAGCTCTGTGAGCTTTCCGCATAAGCAAGGACACGAGGAAGCAGATTTCGGAGGTGCCTTGGTTTGACGAGGCGCCGTATCAAGAACACATATTGAAAAAAGCAAATATTTTTGGGACAAAGTTGTTTTTTGTTTGAGTATATCTGTGATCCTAAAAACCTGATATCCTTTGGCAAGAATCGTGGCATATTTGTGCTTAATCACCAAACGAGATCCGAACTAGGATTCACCTCATGGCAGTTTGATGTCTCCAAGCATCTTTGGGAATCAATCCCCAGGCGAACGCCGCAGTTAGGCTCCACTGTTTGGCTGTTCGGTAGTTGTCACCTGGTCTCTTGGTCTCCCGCTGACACTTTTATTGACCTAATTTTTGCAAACCGAAGAAAAGCTAACTTTTGGCATGCCCCATAAGTCCTGAAACGAAAGCCTAGTTAGGCAATTTAGGCATCTTAGATTGTCAAACTTGTGCCCAGTGAGGTTTTTTTATGGTGTGCCTAGTTGCTTCCCGTCGCGTAGCCGGGCAACCATCCACTATGTGATTACTGCAACGGTTTGTCTCATACATGCGCGAAAAAGAAATGTCTTAAAAATCAGGTTATTTCAATCCTCATATTCACTGGCTCACTCAAAGTCGTGATGGATGAAGGTATTACAGATGTGACTACGCAGTTTCCTGCAGCGTGACGTCGTATACCTTAGTACCCTCCAAGGTAGTTTTTTTGTATTTCCTCTCTTCCGTGATTTACCCTTTTCACTACATCCTGTGATTATCCAATCATTTGGATATAAATCAAGAACATGCACACATTGCGACAATATTAGCGCGGACACGACATCGGCGAATTTTTACATTTTACTTTTAAATAGTATTAGCGAGCACGAAATGTTTTCGCTTACATTATAAAACTAAATGAGCTCTTTCTGTAGCAAAAATAACTTGGATGACATGCCTTGGTTTCAAAGAGAAAAACTGGAAAAACCGGCGGTCGCTCGTTCGCGCTAACAGTGTCGCGCTCTGTACTTGGTGTGCTGCGAAAATCGGTGTATGTGGCACTGAACTAGAAGGTATATATTCTTGGAAGTAATTTTAGTCGGTACTTTGAGACTGGAAGTACTGTGATTTGCAGGTGAATGATGTACTTCTGCGACTATGTTTTTTCACAGTGCACTTACAGAGCCAATAATTTTATCGATGGAAATATTCTAGCAGATGACAAATTAAAAAAAAAAGGCAATGATGCTGGATTTCGGCTGTGTGAAATTCCATGCGCTGCGTGGCGGAAATCTGCTAGTATTTTGTTTTGTGAAAATAATTATTCCTATGATATTGCAAAGGCTGGCTATACACCTGCTCAGCGGGTATCGCGGACCCAAACTCCATGGTATGCGCAGAGCATTCGAATAGAAGCCAATCAAAGTGAACCCTAGCAATGCCTCGTACTTAAAAATAAAATCTGAAGTAAGCAAGTCTAATGACCGTGTGGGGTTATTTCCTAATGCCTAATGACAGGTTTGATTTTTTTCAGGTGAGACTTTATTTTCAAGGCCTGAGATCTCCCGCAATACAAATTGTTTATCTTGGATCACGTAACCTTAACGTAAGTTGTATCTCTAACAGCACATTTGCATTGCCCAACACGTTATTTGCAAGGATTATTGCATTAACGTAGTGATTTTGTGATTGGTCACACAGGCAGATGAAGAGAAAAAAATAATTGGAAGCTTGGAAAAAGAAGCTGAAAGTGCCGTTAAAGGAGGAGATGCACTAACACATATTATGGACATCTCGTTAGAAATTGATGAACTACTGAATAACTCCGGAAACAACCTGGTTCTTGTCCTGACTGGGTACACGAAACTCTACACTCGATTATGAGCAAATCGCGAAATATACCGGAGGCGCATTTATTCATTCCTAATTTTTCTTAGATTAAACATCACTGAGGAAGAAACAAAACCTAGCGTGAACAGTGATATATCGATTCCCGATAGCAGTGAGAGTGATGAGGATTATGACGACAGCGATGAAGAGAGCATGCTTCTTGCACGTGCCGCTTCCGAAAAGAAGCTCCCTAAAACCGTTGGTGGTAAGAAAGTATTACTTTTTGTCACACATGCCTTGACGTTTTTGTACCACTGACATCTTTCATAGCTTTCTGCTTATACTATCTAGCTTCTCTCATGACCTGATAATATAAATAACCGTAACAAGTCCTTCCATTACGAGGTAAACAAATAGTGTTTTCTTTGAACATATTCGCTATATAAATTGGGATTTCTGTTTCTTGATTAAAATGTCTTTACTTTGTATTTATCCCATTTTGCATTATTAAGAGTGAGGTTAGGAATCACGATAATTGATTAATATATGTGTAATTATTTTGGGTCATATTCCGTGTTACCACGTTAACTGTTTTAAAATAATTGCCACTAATGACTCGTAAGAAGGCAGGAATAACTCGGGAAAACTAAACCATTCATGTGACAAATTTATGACACAACAAAAATAGAATAGGTGGTGTCGTGGCCGCCAACGTCGACGTAACAGCAGGCTCGAGAGCTAGCGTAAGACTGACTCGATGCACAAAGTTAAGTTCTGCTAAGGATTCAATGCCGAGCGCTGCGTTGAATTTTTTGTTGAAATAAAGGGTGTGCATTCAATGCACACTCTTTATGCCCACTCGAATGCACCGGGAGGCGCGCCGGGGTGACACTAGTCGTGCCGCGCCATGGCGCGAAATTGCCCTAATATGACATAGGGCTCGTTCTGACGTGCCTTCAGTTGTAGTAGCTAGCAACACGTTGCAATTTTATTGCGGCTTTCTTCCTGCTGAAAGCTCGCTTATTTCTTAGGGAGGCGAAGCTCTGCAGAGGAAAGTTGCCTATACGCGATGCGATTTCTTGGGGATGGAGGAAATAACCCAGGGAGAAGAATATACTGAAATGCAAAGTGCGGCTCGCCAATGCACGACAGTGTTGCCCGTGGCATCCGCCTCAACAACAATAACGGTTTTATGTGTGGTTTCGCTCGCTCTTGGCATTCAGAGAAACGCGGAAAAAGACAAGGATGACATTATACCATCAAAATATGTTGTTGCACAGCTGGACAGTCGCTTACGTTAGTCTGACTCCGGCAAGTGTTCCTGCAAAGCCCGAGTTAGCGGAGGTTGTAAGCATGTCGCGGCTGTTTGCATTTATATGAGCATGGATAATGACGAGACCTGCACAGCCAGACCGCTACAGTGAGGCAAGCCGTTCATAAAACCAAAGCGGAAAGTGAACAAAATAATGTTTGACCTGCTCCCAGGTACTCGGAGCATGTTGAATAACAGAGTCGAAAATGCTTACTGACACACTGCGACACTTCCAAGTGCCGCGGTTTGGCAGGAATAGATCATATGCTCGATTCCTGATTTTCCTATTTTCTTTGCACGCATGGACAGCTGCGGTCAAAACAGTCGACCCTTAATTCACGTACGTGCAGCGGTAACCAGAAAATACTTTCATAAACAAAATTAGTAGTTGCCAAATCTTGCGCCAACACAAGTTGCCTTCTTTTTTTTTTTTTTCTTTGTAAGTGAACTCGTAGTTATAATTTCACCAGTTTACAAATAGGTTTCTTTGATGTGAAATGATTTTTCTTAGCCGTCCGGGAAAGTTAAACTTGACATATCCAGAATCTCTGCAAAAGCATAATATATCTATCTCACTTCTCTCTATCTCTCTCTCTCTCTCCGCAAAAAATGGGGTCAAATTCAAATTTTATTTATACATTTTCAATAATTTACCTTGGTGACCCAAAAATGTTCAAGCGCCTAACTTGTCGTCTTCTTCAAAGCTTTCTTACAACGTAATATTGTATCTTGAATCCTTAAGACTTTTTTTAAAAATAATATTAAAAATAACTAGAGTGCAGCTACCAGTCAGAATATTTTGTCAACTATGCCTGCAAGGCAGTGCGCAACGCGTACTACAGATCTCTTCTTCAAGCCCTCCGGCTTGCCGCAAGTGGGACGGGGGGAAGGGGGATCCTTGTTTTTGTAGTCGCTTATAAAAAATTACTGGATATTCGGCTTTTTCTTGTCGGCAGCTACTGGGAACCACTAGAGCAATTACAAAACGAACGCGCCATTTAAGCGTAGCCGCCATATTGAATTATGAAAAAAAGACAAAAAATTTGGCAGACACACTTAAGACTGCTTACATGTGGGACTGCGAAAGCATCACTAGGCACACCTTTAGTCAGTCAGAACCAGGTGTAAGATAGACAGGTGGGGAAACGGCCCATAGAAGCCTACCGCAGCGCCATGACCGGATTGTGTACTCGTCTGCTTGCGGGTACCCCCGATTTGCGACAGATGGCGCTGCGGCGAGAAGAAAAAAATCGAATCGGATTTACATGGAACTTATGGGCGAGTGCGCAAAATAAACCGAGAGCACGACAGTCCTCCATTGAAAATCCACGAGAAAACGATCTCCGTCAGTTTAGCCGGTCGCCACCGGTCGCCCACGCGGAGTGAGAGTTCGCGGTGCTCCACATAGATGGCGCCACAGAAAAAGAGGAAACCAGGGGGACACAATCCGGTCGCTCATTTGGCTCTCGCTTCCCACCTGTCTATCTTACACCCTGGTCAGAACCATGGAGCCGCCATGGAACCGGAGAAGCGTGCTCGTCTGGCACCCCGGAGGCCCGGCTTCGCTTCCCACCGAAATCGAGATGTACCAAGATTTATTTTCAAAGCCATTCATTTGCTTTGTTTACAGGAACCTCCCTCAGACACTTGACGCCAATCCGAGCGTTTTTGACGTGTTTTCATTCTTTGCGTCTCCGGTTATTTTTGGTACCATCGCTCGGTCACGCCGCCGATGAAGCCGGATTTTCGCATAATGGGGTATATAAGGCTTTGGCATTAAAAAAGGCCCTTCACCTTATTTTCTAACAGCCCTAATCCATTGCAAACCTTCTCCGATAAAACTTTGCAAGCAGCATTTTTACCTTAGCGTATATGATGCGGATTTGGCCGTAGGATACATAACAATACCTACCCCTGCCAGTCTTTTTCTCTTATCACCATATTTTCCCTTGCTACAAACGTGCTACATCCCAACGTTGTCTGCTCCGTCAACAACCACGCCGAACTAATATGAGCGCGCCTCGCTTGCAAAGCGAATCTTTAGCCAAACGGCCCTATGTCCATGAAGGTTATCAACCAGATCACAAAACTGCTGTTGAGAACGCACTGGAGCTTTCAAGGAAAACAACATACGGTGAAATAAAAATATTGTCTTTCGAAATTGAACCCCTTGACTCCGTTCGGGCGCCGTTTGCTCTGCTAACTTGGTCACGCACGCGACAATGTATTAACACCCTTACCTCTATTGCCACCTACATTGATACATGAATGCAGAAGCACTGCTGGAAGCCGTCCACACAACGTCAATAAAAGTAGCTTACTCGTGATGAGCACATTTTCTATATCTCGGCAGCATGTCACAGGTGCTGCCCCGAAACTCGCCACCAAGATAATAACTTCGTGCGCCCCACGGCCACGTCTTAAGTTTACAGACCATTGTGAGCAGAGCTTAAAGTGCTCCTATCCCCATCCAGCACCTGGCGACGGTAACGCAAAAAACAATTGGGGAATATTTGTGTTGTATCAATTCATCCAGGTTGTATCGATTTCTCCCGATTAAAGAATTAAATGTAATAAACAATTATTGTAACTTGTCTAGTAAATACATTAATTAGAAAGTCAATTAACGGGATTTCGTTGATTGAGAGGGCATACACTTTAAATGCCATCGAGCCCGAAAACAACGGTAAATACAGTAACCATGTAGTTGCCACCCTTTAAAAATGTTACGGGGATAAAAGAAAGGAACATGAACGGCGGAAAGCCGTTCATTGTGTTTATTTTTTTTTTCGTTAAAAAATATAACACGCTCTAATTTGTCATGTTGAAAAAGGCTTTCTCAAATTAAAAAGAAACGCTTTATTTTCTTGGTGTAATAAATAACATAAATTCAAATCCATCATTGCAGGATCTAGGCAAAGGTGCGGAAATTACTAGAAGGCGAAAATCTTTTTCTGACACTGCGAAAATGTACCAACTGCGGAAATGTACATTCCTACACTTGGTATTATCAGCTTGCGCGACACTGGTAAACTTGCCAATCACATGCTGCGACAACGGGCTGACGTATGGAGGTCTAAATCAATAGTTAACAGGAGGAAGCATTCATCAGAATTGCCTTTTTACTTTTAATTATAGGCTACAGTCCAAAATGCTTAGATTAGAATAAAGTTCTTAACCGAGGCACAAATCTGAGTAAAATGCCAGAGTGTTGACATATTTGCGTTTACTGTGTGGTGCAGTGTACGATGCGTGTCACTGCAGCGTTAAGGATATTTCTAACAGTTATGATTTCTTTTACGTCATTTATCAAGTATTTAATCAAAATATGCATTCACGTTTATTCAAATTTGACTGCTTTCTAACGTCTTAGTTTTCTCACCGTTGATGCTGCATTTGTAATAATGATTATCTGTACTATTTCCCTTTCTTAACAAATAACGCAGGGCAACGTCAATTGGTAATCATTAATTTTACCTTATGTTTCACTCTGTAATATTAGGGCTGTCACTATATGGTTCAATGTGTTTAATGGCTGGGGCCATTGTTCAAGATAATGGAAGGAATTTCAGTGGAGTGTCCGCCGCCGCTGTGCAAGTTGCAAACGTGTGAGTATTAAAAGTTTTACATTAGCGTCCTAAATATACCTCATGCTGTGCAGTAACTTATCATAAGTAAGCGTTGCAATAATTTTCATAAAATTTACGTTTATAGAACACAAACAAAAACTGTATATGCATCCCGCAGAGCTCAGAGAAGCTCTGCGGAAAACAAATGTCAATATAACTAATAAGTCAATAAAGATGTGCGATGATGGGTTAGGAGCTATCTGTGCGCATTTAAATTCAAGATACAGCGTTATACTTTTGCACCATCTGCGTCAATTCTGGATACCAGACAACGTTTTGATCATATTCATACTGCTATTTTTGGTCCCCTCCGTCCATCTGATGAAAATCGCTATCTCCTCACCTGAATTGACAGACACACACGTTGGTATGAAGCACGTACTGCCGAGTAGATACATCAGTCGAGCTCTTATGAAAAATTGATTTCTCGGTTTGGCGTCGTCTTGGCATGTTTCGACAGACCGAGGCAGTCGACTCGAATACGAACAAACTATATTCGCTAAACAAGTTGCCGCCCTATGTCAAACGACCTCAATTGACCCTTTCATTTCTCTCTTCGAGCTGCACTGATGACCCACAGACACGATAAAGTTGAGCACTATATCGATGGTGCGCTTATAATAAAGCGTAATTGTGAAGCTCGACATTGTTACCGGCGACTGAGCTTTTGTGCAGCTGTACACTAGGCCTTCTCGGAGATTGCTTTACTTTTCATTTAGGCGAGTCTGTTCCGAATCTTGCAAGCTGCGCAAATAAATTTTAATCAACAATGCAAGACATTTGACTACATAGAATAGAATACAAGTAGAATAAAACGTTCAGCTTTGCATTAACAATCGCCGCGAAGCCATTTGAATAAACCGCCTCAAGCAAACCCAAAAGTAAGTTGTCCTTATTCAGGACGACGACCGCCAATTGACAGTTTGACGCGTGCTGCTTCGCCCGTGTGTTATTTTCAAGTCATGGCGTTTTGTCACGTGCACATTTTAACTGTACTTTCGTATTGTGTGCTGCTTTGTGGGAGAGTTTATCACTGCTACGTAAAAAGGTAGAGTGGGGAGGACGAGGAGGCATGTCGTAGAGAGGAAGGTCGGCGAATGAAGAGGTGTAAAAAAAGTTTCGATCGAAAATTAACGCGCCATAGAACACAGCAGCATTATAATATACTGCGAGAAACTATTAGCTCGTTTACGTTCTTTCACACGTTGCTCGTGAAAGCCGATCACAAGCACTAACGTTTATATGTAAGGTGGGTTTCAGAATGAGCGCTTACACCACAATAATAGTTTAAAAAAAGCAATATTTTCTTTTTAAAGTAACAGCGATCGTTTTTTTTTTTTGATTAACAAGGCTGCATTTTGTATATGCTCATGTAATTCTATATCCCTGATAGTATGCACACTTTTTGTGTTTTTACAAATTTTCGGGTCTTTTCATTTAGGGAACTTCCTACGCGAATTGCGATGATTGGCTCCTTGAGCTCTAGGGTAAAGTTAACGCGCGGTCAGTTTTATGTAGTTTATCTTTATTTGATGTTGAAAATTGCGCTTCGGTTTAGTTTGCAATAGCTCTTGAAACAACTTACAAAATAAGCGTAAGCAAACTCACTACCGGCTGGTAAAATAAGTTGGAACTTTATATTCATACTGGCATGGTAAACAGGGAGCGGGAAAGGAGCGAGACGGACAGTACAAAACTTGGAGCTTTGTTTTGTCGGTCCCGTTTTTCTCCAGCTTTTGTGTTACCATGCCATTATTTAACCAGCTCGCCTGCACACATGCTTTAGTTTTAATATTCATACTGTTCTTTCTGTCGAAAATATCTCTGGCAGACAAATGAGCTCACCGACGTTACCAGTTTGAGCAGACTATAAGCAACGAAACTATATTATACGGAGGTGAATGTAAAATACTTTCAAACGTTGGTAAAAACAGTGTTCGGGAAATGTGCTGGGAATTCTTCTGGAATAATCACAGTCGTCAACAAGCTCCAACATCAGCTCTGAAGTTTTTTGTTTTTTTTTCATATAAGATCAAGCTTTTTGATAGACTGCGTCGTGTTGACCTCTCAGACGACTCCCCCAGTACCGGAAAGCAATTTTAGGTTTTTTTTTTATTGGCTACATAAAGTTGGCAGGGCCTGTATAACTTTTTTCCCTGTTTTTTCCTTCCTCCCATCGCCAACAACAAACATATTTTTTGAACTGAACTAAAACGCGCACTGAAAACGCAGTCGACCTGTTTATTATCAGCTTTTAGCGATTTCTCGGATAAAAAAACATACGTTTTCTTACCTTCTAATTAAAGTTGTCATTTTATATCCCTGCATTTCCTTTACAGGACGCCTTACACTATAAAAAACTACTATTTTAATAAAGAAACAAATTAATCGCGAGAGTTCAAACCAAAAAATCAAACACGTCACCCGAAGAACATATATATATATATACTATATAAAAGCCCGTTTTCTTAGGCCCAAGAAAACTATTTCATTTATTTCTGCCGGCGTTTGTGGGATCCAGGTACTTACAATCCTGATGAATACGTCATGTTTTTTTGAACGGTTTCAGACTTGGGCCAATGTACAACGGAACAATACCTAAACGTAAATGCGAGGAAGAAGACTTCGCGGTTCGAACATTTCACGGAAAGGAGTGCAACTCAAGAGTAATGCTATCGGAAGAAAAAGAGTAAGTAAATATTAATTTAAAAAAAAAAAAACGTTTCGCAGTAATCTTTTGAGAGTGTCCATATATTATGTTCGAAGCAATACGTATTTCACAGTCCTCACGCTGAATGGAGTATTACTATCCCATTATTGCATAAAGTAGCATAGAAACTCTTGTTAGTGACTTAAAAAATAAGAAAATGCATAATAGTATACCTAAAATCAAAGAAACTACGACATCGCTTTGGTATTTGCTTTACTTTTTTCAAACTTCATCGGTTTGATATGAGCCCTTTTAGTAGAAAAAACAAACGAGGTGTTCCATGCTTGAAAAGAAATCATTGTAAAAAAGGCAACTTGGGTTAAACGAAAATATTCTTTTGGTATAATTACATCAAAAGCGGCGGACATAACAGAGTGATAAATAGAAAACTCGTTACTTAAACGCAACTACCTGACTAACTTTCTAATATATCTATTCGCTTTAACTGACATGTTCTCTTTTGAAACTTCTTGCCTGTCGTCAAAATATAACATAGCAGTTGTCAGAAATTATTCATCTATATTCTAATCCAACGTAAACCTTTCGGTGGACATACACCTGGTTAGGAATTACAATTAACAAAAGGAAAACTCTAACCAAAAATAATACGAACCCTGACGTTTCAAGGCCAGTTCGGCCCCTTGTTCACAGCTGACTGTTTTCGTTCTTGTCGTCGTCTTGCAAATTGCCCAGTTTATTGGCTTCTTTAAAGCGGCCGTTGTTTCTGCACGTGTGTTATGATTCGTAGCGCCTCGCGTGACGCACCGCAAACCGGACACGTAGGCGCTTGGAAGTGTCCCAGCTGACCGGTTGACATTATTTTCGGTGTTCTGAATGTACCAGGACTCTAATAAAATGCGATTTCGCCAGTTTCTTTCCGTGGCAAGAATAGAGCAGTTGTTGAATCCGATCGTGTGACCCCCTTTCTGGACGTGTTCTGCCAGCGCGCTACCCTGCACGTTATCCCTTCTGACGTGATACTGATGCTGGCGTAGACTTTCCGGGAAGTTTTTAGTTTCCCCAACTTAGGAGGCGGCGCAGTCACACAGCGGATCCTGTAGACTGAGTCCCTGAGCCTTTTTTTAGGTGGACGATCCTTTGGAAGAGAGAAGAGGCATCCAATGGTGGACACCGGTTTATGTGTCACACTGACGCCGTATTTTCGTAAAACGCGCGCGAGAGTCTCGCTTGTGTCCTTGATGTACGGGACGCATACACGGTTGGGTGGAGAGGGGTCGTTTTCTGTTTTATTTTGTCTACGTTTTTGTACGTGTTGTTCAAAAACCTGGCAGGATACTCGTTCAGTTTCAGGTCGTGTTTGATCGTTGTCACATCTTTCTTAAGAGCCTTTTCAGTGGAGCAGACAGTAATTGCTGCGCCTACAGAAGAAGACGAAGTCTTGAGTTCGAGGCTTCTTTTCGAACTTCCCGCAGTTTTGTCTCGTTTAAAAAGAACAGTGGCCCTTCTAGGGCTCACAAGTTGCACAGGCGTGTATTACTCCCCCCCCCCCCCCTCAACACGGCTGATACCGACAGATCATCGTTTCTACCGGCGCGTATACTGAAAATCGGCGGCCGAAGACCTGGGTCGGCGGTTAGGCCTAGAGTGGCCACACCTGGCCCCAGCGGAAAAAAGCAACCCGCGGCGGTAACGGATGAGGCTCTGCAAGCGCCTACAGCAGACGGGAGCGCGCCGTCCTCGACGCCGCTCCAATCGCTGAGCCCTTTTGATGACACGTCCAGCTCACGATTGAACTCAGTCATGGCTTCCCTTGCCCAGCAACCAGCTACATCACCTGACGCCCTCATAGAACAGACCCAAGACATGGATTCTCGAGGAGTCTCTACCTGGAGGAGCGAGCCAGCATTCTTCCTGCCCAGGCTGGACGGTGGACGACACGCTGGAGATTCCACCACCTAAAAGGTGAAGCTACGCAAGCTACGCGAGTTCCTTGGCCTCCTCAACTTTCACCGGCGTTTCATCCCAGACTGCGCCCGCATTCTCCAACCCCTAATGAACCTCCTCAGAAAAAACAAAGGCCTCAATTCAACCGTCGACTGGTCAATTGAAGCAGAGTCTGCTTTCTTTACCGCGAAGAAAGCCCTGGCCGACGCAAGCCTCCTCGTCCCCCTACAAACTGGCACCCCATTTCGTACTAATGACTAATGCCTCGAAGTCTCCCTTTGTGCCGTCCTGCAAGAACATATCGAGTGGAAATGGCGCCACTTGGTTTCTGCTCCCAGAAATTGAAACCAGCCTAAACGAAGTACAGCAATTCCGGACGAGATTTGCTGGTCATCTTCCCTCACTGTAAAACACTTCCGTCACCTCCTTGAAGGTAGCATATTTTACATTATGACAGATCAAAGTCAAAGTCAAAGTCAAAGTCTTTGCTTTCTCCGTTTAAGAGGGGAGGCAGAGAAAAAAACAACTCAGTGTTGCTTGCCGAGGCTCTGCCCCCCCCCCCCCCCCCTTTACAGCAGCAGAGAAAAACAAATATACACGTAAACACATTCCTACAAATTCACAGTCTCTACACCAATAAAAAGAAAATAAGTGAGCTAAAGCGTACAATCGATTTATGCTTAAACTATTCCGGAACGTATTTAAGAAAATCATTAACAAAACAGAAAGTACATCCTTCCGAGTTCCACTCAAAATGTTTATATTCAATTCACTTCAACAATTTAACAGACGCGGTGGCGTATATCTCAGCATTTGATCGCCATAATTGGTCCTGGAGTGCGGTACTGCCCACGCATCTTCAGAACGATTGTTTTAGAACGCTTTCCTTGAACTGAAGATTTGAAAACGATAAGAGTAACTGTTGATACAAAACGACTTTTTATAGGCAAGGGCTAATATGTAACTATAGTGACTGGTAATTTGCACGATATTACATTTTTTTAACAATGGTTTCGTGTGACATGTGCATAGCAAGTCTGACATATCATAATCACTCTCTTCTGAAGAATACGCATTTGATTGATATTAGTTAAGGTCCCATTTCCCCATACGAAAAAGCAGTAGCTATTTTGAGCGTAAAAAATAGAGTTGTAAACGAGTATCAAGCCGAACTAGGAATCATGAGGCGATATCTGTATATTATACCCACACCCTTCGATACCTTTTTACATGTGTATTGCACCATTTCGTTCCGAGTCATGAACTGATTAAAGATTACCCCCAGGACTTTCACGCTCCCAACTATATCAATAGTGTCTGTACCAAGCAAAAGTACAGACCTTGGACTACAATTTTTGTTTCGAGATCTAAATACCACGGCCTTTGTTTTACTTACGTTTATTTCCAGGGAATTTGATGATGCCCAAGCATTTAAATTGATAAAGATAATGGTTTGCATTGCTTATAATTTAATCTATGTTAACACCGGGAAAGTATATATGCTCGTATCATACGCATACATAATGCAGTTCACAATACCGTCAATATTTACAAGGTCATTAATATAGAAGTTGAAGAGGAGTGGCCCCAAAATACTGCTCCGTGGTACACCGGCGGTTAGTGGTCCAGAAATTTGGTCGTTTTTTTATTAATTTTAACACTGATGGCGGTTTTGAAGGTAACTCCTAATCCTCTGTAAAGCGACCCCATGAACACTATAAAGGTACAGTTTCGTAAGTAACGTTTTATGATTTATGCGGTCCTCTAACGTTCGCATTCAAAGGCAACCACACAAACTACCCTGCTCATGAGATACGACAACTTCCTTTCATCTTCGAGTTTACTGTTGACATTTGGCGCGTACAAGGATCTGAAAATTCCGCTTCTGATGCTCTTTCGGCGAGTGGAAGCCTTTTCCATTCAGACTGTCAATGGTGGATTTTCAAGCGATGGCACAAGCACCACATGATGACCTTGACCTTTTGGCTGAGCTGAAGAAGCAATTGTCACTGGAACTAAAAGAAATTCCCTTGCCACTCGAGTCATCAAAAATAACCTGCGATGTCTCAACTGCTACTCCACGCCCCTTCGTACATCTGTCATTCCAGAAAGCAGTACTTGAGGCCCTACACTGTGCAAGCCATTCTGGAATTCGCTGAGCACAAAACGACTGGTCACCGATTGCTATGTATGGCCAAGTATAAATGCTGATGTACGCCGGTGGACCAAAACCTGTTTCTAGTGTCAGCGCTCCAAGGTCCACCAGACCTACTGTCACCCCCCTGGTTCACTTCCAGCTCCCGGAGGCAAGTTTGACCTCATTCACTTGGACCTGGTTGGACCGCTGCCACCATGACAAGGTTTCAGGTACATGCTCACTTGCGTCGACATCTGCACGATGGCCAGAGGCAATACCACTCAGATATCACAGCGGAAACTGTACCTGAGGAATTTGTGAAGCAATGAATTTCCCGCTACGGTTGTCCGTAGACCATCACCACTGACAGGGGACGGCAATTTGAGAGTGCATTATTTACAGCACGGACGCATATTTTTGAAGCGCGACACTATTCTGACAGCGGCATACCACCCTCCGCCAAATGCATTGTGGAGCGATTCCACAGACATCTAAAGACCTCCCTCATAGCTGAACAGGGGGCACGAATTGGCTTCAACATCTGACCCCGGTTTTCCTATGTATAAGATGTGCGTGCACGGATGATTTTGGCTTTGCATCATCCGAGCTCGTGTACGGTATCACACCCAGGGTCACAGATACGTTTTTCACGCCATATGACCACGAAGTCATCTCTTCTCCATCCACATACATAAATAGATATCGCGATTCTTTCAACAAATTCAGCCGACCTGTACCCGGCACGGGACTCGCCGTCTACTTTTCAGGTCTCGAGGCTTGGCTACATGCACTCGAATTTTTGTACGTAACCTAGTCAAGAAGACGCTTACTCCGGCGTACGACGGACCTTTCAAGGTTCTTCAGCGTTCACTGAATACGATGACACTTGAAGACAGCGGCTGCTAGCAGGTTGTCACGCTCGACAGAATTAAGCCTGCTTACATCGACGCAGCTACTACTTTGCTCACACAAACCTCGGCAACCACAGGAGCTCAGTTGTCTCAAGCACATACAGTCCAACAGAAACAAAGTAACGTGGGCCCCAAGTTGCCGTTCAACAGACCAGTGAGTAACAAAACACCATCAAACTTGAACAACCGCAGCTTGCAACCGTCTAATGTCTACGCGTTTCAGGGGAAACGAGTCTCCTTCCATCGCCGCATCGAAAATGTTCAGGTCCATCTTAATTACAATAAATTAAACTTCCGCAGTCCGTATCAACAACTGACTCCTCTGACGCAACAACAGCTTCAATTTCGAAAGTCCCTCTCCTGACTTCGCACATCGAAAGCCAGGACACTAGGAGGTGGACCTCTGTGACGGAATGTGCCATATGTGCGCGCAGCGGCGAGCCAGGCACGCACACCAGGCCACGCGACGGCAGGTGCGGCGAATGCAGGGCTGCGCACGCGATTAAAGATCAGAACCGTTTTTGTGAGCCCTGAAGGTAGTCGCCTGTCATTCGATCGCACTCGGACATTTCAACCTTGACACCTGAAACACCTTCCCGACTCTTGCTGAGCTTTTTTGGGGGATACCAGCAGCCGTCAAAGTTGTTTCCCCACCTTGCCTTGGAAGCACTGCGCATCTGCAAGGACGCAAGCAAAGGCCAATTGCTTCTTGTGTAGGGTGTAGTGGCCTCACACATTTTTAGGGGCGAAGCTCCTTAGGGTCTAACCTTGTTCCTCCGTCCGTCCTGCGTCCGTGCTCACATCGATTGCCATCCCATCTGTCTTCTTAAAAAAAAGAAAAAAATGTTTCCGCAGTCAGCAGGATTCGAACGTGTGCGGGGAGACCCCAATGGAATTCTAGTTCATTTGCCTTAACCACTCGGCCACGACTGCGGGACGAGTAGGGGGCTCTGAGATGAGGTAGTAACTCAAGAGCTGGGGGATGTCATGGATGAAACGTTGCATGTGGCCGCTCAACGTCTTTACAGGAGAGGGCGCTGCGGTCAAATGCGTATATAATCGCGTTAAACTTTGCATGCATTGGCTCAACGTTTATAGACGAGAGGGCGCTGCTGGTCAAATGCTCAAATGCGTATATAACCACGTTCCATACCACACATTCTCTTTCTAACATGGATGAAAACAGAGCAAACGCCGCTTCGCCCCAATCAATATCATTCACCACGTGGAGATGCGGTCATTTTTTCTGTTGGTACAAAACAGAGTTATCCCGTGCTCCCAATACAGTGCAATGCTGGGATGTTACTGTGCTATGTATTCCAGTGCTTCTATTAGAGTGGAGAGTTTGACCAATTAAGATAGGTGGAGACGTATGAAGAATATAAGTAGAGAATGTAATGCTTGCTCGGTACAGAAAGGTAAAACGCTGAATACACATTGTATAAATAAATTCGGTAATTCGACTATGAAGCTTACGAAATCAAGGTTTGCACATTTATGCCCACGAATACTATATATAATCACTGGCAAAAGTACGATGATAAACAAAATCCAAATGCAAATTTAAAAAGCGAAATTGGAACGCTGAAAAGTTTCACATCGAGTGTCGATTGTTGATGGCGTCAACCATCAGACACTCTTGCTGTCCGTCCAAAGTGGAGGAGGTCCGGTGGTTGGCTTGGCTCATTATAGGTGGAGTCCACTGACCTCTCCAGTGCTAGCATCCACCTCTTAGAAATGGCTCACAAAATAACCGTGAGAACTTGGCTTGGGGCCGTGGACAGCAGACACGTCGCCCCGCTTGATGACGCTGAATTCCTTCGTTTACCTCCGAGTCTCTTCTCACAATGCTTTTCCTCTCTTAACCTAAAGCTTAGGTTCGCACACCCAGCGTGAAAACGTTCCTTTCTTAAAGGTCACAGCTTTGTAGGTCTGTAATGTTACCTTAGCGCAGCAGGCTTTCAAACACACAACATCCCCCCGGGTAATTCAGAACGTTGACGCATGCACCACCTTGTCAACATGTGGTGTGCCCTTATTCGTAAATTTTGAGAAGAGGTAAATGGCCTTCCCTACACCAGGGGTGCACAACTAATAATTAGGCGGGCAAAAATCACGTTTATTGAGAACTCTGCAGGCCGCACCTAGTGCGATGTGTTGCACATTTTGGCTGCGTTCAGGCTTCCAATATCATGTGTCATCGCACTCGTCGTCGTCTTTAGCACATCTCGCAATATCATATCCGTCATGGCAGATCGAAGGCAGTCCTTGTTGAGAGTCATCAATGAGAAGGTCTGCTCACAAACATACGTCCTCCCGAAAAGTGAAGGCAGTGTCAGGCCTGGTTCACCAGGTTTCTGTACTTGTTCGAGTCCAGGTTTTTTGTAGAACTCATGCAGCTGAGATTCGCAATGCATAGTCTTCAGGCTGGTTGACACTGGAGGTCGATGAGCTCCAGTTGCATCGTCGGATCGGAGTCCTCCAGTCCTAAGACGCAACCCCTAACTATCCCAACAGGAATGGGCGTGGCTTGATAGTTACCGTGGTGAAAGAGGAAAGGCGATCTGTTTAGAGAGAGCAAGAAGTTTTCGTGTTTCGTGTACAGACATGTTGACGCAGAACCACATTATGGACAGAGATGGCTGCGAACGCTGTTTTACTGCTGTCAGCGGAATTAGTGGAGAGGAAAAATTTGAACTGAGAAATCATAGTTCCTCCGCCGAAGACTGAGAAAAGTAGGTCAAATGGTTTCACTGCTGCTTACCAAGCGGAGCGGGCGCTCGATGAATTGAATGGCATAGTAAGCAACTTTCTGCGCTGATCCGGGCCGCGGGCCGCTAGAAAAGCGCGCGCGCGCTGCATGCGGCCTGCGGGTCGTATTTTGTGCACACTTGCCCTACACCATCCCCCCAAAAAAGCCATTCGTGTTTTCGAGGGAATCACCATACGAACACTTCAACCAAACGGGTCTTCCTCATGGAACCTATGGTACACGCCAGGCCGCGACTTTGCGTCCCGAAGGCGGCAGTTTCGTCCGAACCTCCCTGTTCAGAATTTCGTTTACGACCCTTGCCGTTATTTTTCTTACAGTGTTCCGTTGTCCAACAGTGTTCGACGACTTCCTCTGTGCATGTAATGCAAGTGGCTTTGGCCACATATTTTTTGTGATGGCATCCATTTTGTCCTGTTTTTTCAATGTGCATAGCGTTGCAATCAGAACATTGTACTCTTCAGTTTATACCACGCAACTTTGAGTGGCCGCAGGGCTTTTAGCTCTGTGAAAGCATTCACCAAACTGTACTACGGCTGAAAAACAGTTTCCACCCCCAAACGAACGTAAGGTTCTTCTAATGGCGTCTGACATGGTCTGACACATCCTCGACAGAGGAAAAAGACAAAGACAAAGTTTCCCTCGCCCGTCACTCATTTTTTCTAACCTATCTCCATAACAGAATGAATAGTTAGGCGAGTGGGTACGTATTCACCTTCTGCAGCGCCTTCATGTATCGTTAATAATAACCCTGTGACAATCCACGCTAACCCACTAACAACACTAACAACAACAGCAGAGAACATATCTTCGGTCATGGTTTGTCACCGGCATTACAGAAATTTAGTATTGATTTAATTTTCTAATGTGGAGTATTTTACTAAAAAGGTAAGCGCCGGTAGAGATTTTCTATAGGCGTGGAAAGAAAATTTATTGGTTTTTAGTCTTTAGATTCGGGCCATAATTTTGTATATAGACGGGTAAAGACAATTCATTGGTTTCCATTCTTTAAACTCGGGGCCAAAGAATTTTCTATAGGCGGGTGAAGAACATTTATTGATTCGCTCTCTTTATACATGGGGGCCATGTAATTTGCTAGAGGCGTCTAAAGAAATTTTATTGGTTCCCAGTCTTTAGACTCAGGGCCATAAAATTTTCTATAGACAGTTAAAGACAATTTATTGGTTCCCAGTCTTTAGACCTGTGGCCATAGAATTTTCTATAGGTGGGTAAAGAAAATTTATTGGTTCCCAGTCTTTATACACAGGGACGTTATGATTTTTCTATAGCTGGCTGTAGCTATCTTTATGGATTTCTATGGCCGACCATAGAGGGCCATAGGGGGTGATAGCCTGCCGTATAATTTTCCATAGACGACCATAGACCATTTTTGTATGGGCGGTCGGAGCGCGCTCCGACCGTCCACAGCACAACAGGCTTCGCGCGACATTTGAAACTGCTTTCGCATTGGGGGCTACGCAAGCATTCTCCTTGGCAGCCAATGTATGTGATCGGGGAGGAAACCGGCGAGCCGAGACTGAAGGACCGAGGTTAGCGTTGCGAGCCAGCCGGGCGCATTTGCGTAAGGTAAAAAAATCTTCCGTGCGTGCGGAATGTAAAACGGGCGCAAGGTCAAATTTGCCAGGGGACAAGAGTGAGAGAAGCGTTGGAGTAGCCGAGTAGCGTGAGAGGGTGCGATCGTAGCATGGCGACCTTGGAGAGCATGGGTAAATAGGTAAACCAAGAATAATAGAGCTTTCAACTACGCGAATATGATCACGTGGTTTATGGACACCCTGGTGTGACTAACTTGAATATCGACGTCAAAATTCTGCCATTGTTGCCTAGTCGCCAGATGAAAATGATCGCCAATCGTAACTCAACTATTGCACTTGACTATTGCACTTACTCTGGTATGTGCCATCTGTCAAGTTACGAATGAGTATCATTTTCCAACCATCGTGAAACTTGGTGTATACATTAGGTAACCTCTGAGCATTTCAATTTTGAAAGCAATATGACCGTTTAATTTTTGTTTCCTAACACTTTTTAATGGTAATAGAAATGTTGCACCATGTACGGTTGGTTTCTGACGCGAAGCGTCGTGCGCTTGTTTTCCTAGTAGTTTTGTTAAGGCGAATTCTAAACAGCCTAACTTCATACTGAATAGCGGAAAGAATAACTTAGTTTTCTCAATTCTAACTGCTTCGGTGTGTTTTGACGACACGCGAGACGTCTGGGATTGAAAAGTGCCAGCTAAGACGAATATTTCAAATTTTACTTAGTAAATTTTAGGAAATTAGTTAATAACTAATCATTTCAATATCTCACCTTCATGTACCCTCCCCCCCCCCGTCTTTGAGACCGTAGGTCTGAGAAAACTGTTTTCTCAAAACCAATCTCAGAGTGAAGAGCGCAAATAGAAGCTGGTTTTTATCAACCACGCGTAGAAATTTGTTTCTTTGTTTTACGTGCTTTGGAAAAAAATATTTTGGGTAGTAGCTGAAACACCCTGTATATTTAAATAGGCATACTGAAGAAAACACAACATATGTAATTGACACTCCTATATTCGAATAAACGTGCATTGCTCTTGTCGTTTGTTTGTTTTGTCGGTGGCGAAGTGTTTTGCCCAGTTACGAACCGTCGCGCATGTTACAGAACGAAAGTACTTTAACTATTACCAGACTAAAATCTAACAGCAACCAAACAGTTGTCCCTTTAGTGGAAGAAACTAGGAGAATATGTTAGCGAAATTAGCCATGTAAACTCTCCACCTCAGCACTGTTTAGCCAGAAATATAGGATAGAGGGAAACGACAAAATAAGTGCCACCAATATTTTTTCGGAATTTATAGACACTGCGTTCCTTTCTGGTGGTGCTTTTCTACGCTAGCTTTTTGATGAACTATAACCATCTCCCGTGCTGTTTCAGTGTCCACTACATAATAAAATGTGCTATCTTAAAAGGCACCTTTTTTGGGTAATTGAAAGAGCTGGACACATTGGTACTTGTTTATTTTTTCAACAAAAACAACTAATCAGCTATTATATTAAATCTGTTAATGGTTTTTGCGAGCTTTGTACACTCATTGCTATACTCACTCACAGCTTAAGTACGCAAACAAACAGTTAGATTTAGTGTGGACGTTACATGTTGTTATTTTAGAAGCCAGAGCTCGTTCCAGGTAAACTCACTGGACGTAAATGTAAACAGAATACATAGAAAATATGGTAAGCATGCAGGCTAGCCGGTGAATATTAAAGATGTTGAATTAACCTGAGACTGGGGAAGATAAATAACATTAAAACGTAGAAGAGACAAAATGCACAGGACGACGTGTCAAACTCCACTCTTTGTGTTTGAGACATCGTTCTGTCTATTTCTTGTCTCTTCTACCTGTTGCTGTTTCTTCTCTACCCCAGTCTTTAGGTTAATTCAACAGAACATATGTTTCATTTAACGGTAACCTTAGAAAACTAGTTTTGGGGACGACTGGTCCGCATACGGTGCTGCAAACACCACAGCATATTTCTGACCTGCCATGAAAAAGCATATACTCAAATTGGTTGATCGTGCAATTCCATCAATATTGAAATAAAATGCATTTCATGTTAACGTAACGCCTACAGTTGCCTGTGAATAAACTGATTATCCCGCACACTGCTTCAGAAAATAAAAAAAAAGTGTTTGCAGGAACATAACATAATTTCACCACAGCATTCCCTCTGCACTTGGTGGCAAAGTGCGCTAGAGCACACTAAAGTCACTAAGTGAGCTACGCTTAGAGTATCAGCAATCTGTTCCGCGGTATTTTCGTGGGCGCCGCCATCTTGGTGCTTAGTGCGTAGCAAACGCAAACACCGACCGTCATAATTCAAAATTGCGACTTCCTCAGCCTTAGATTCGGTGTTAGAAAGCTCATGTAATATTGATTTTGCTCTGTCGCACACTGTCGAAACATTTGAGGAGGGCGTAAAAGCTTTTCCTGTGATTTTCGATAAAGCTTCAGACAAATGGCAACCATGATTTGGGCTCATATCACATGCGCGAATAATGTTTCATTGAAGAGCGGTCATCGAATCAACGTCTTATTGCAAAAATGTCAATCCACAGCTGGCCTAGAGTAACTGTATAGGCTCTGCTTGCAGAGCCAGAGTATCGCGTTCCTTTTCCTTGCGCCGCCAACTCCGTATTGGCGGAGAAGCGGTCACGTGCGCCGAGCTGGATCCGATCTTCATGCGGGAAAGAGAACTTGCAGGCGCCGAGTTCCGGCCGGAGCATGTTTCTCGCTTTGCGTTTGCGAAATATACATCCTACACTAAACTTTAACGAACTGGAAGGTTCCTTGATCATTGAACATTATGTGTAGCCACTGGGTACAGTATAATCGCGTTGTTTTATAACGCGAGCGGTGTTTTAAAACATGTTTCCAAAGGTCTGGGAAGCAGACGACACGGAGGACGATCGCGTTGCTCGCGTCTGCGGCGCTCGCGGAGTGATACTCGACCGGCACACCCGTGCACTTCGGACCAGATATCAACGCGCAGCTACGGCTTTCAAAGGCACGACGTTTCCGTCGGCTACTGTGTTTTCTGACGAAGGCATAAAGAAAAACAGGATACAAAATGCGAGACGACGGCGTACGCGCGGCGTGTCGCCGCACTATATCCTCTCTGCTCCGCACGCCGCAGCGCGCCGCTTCACAGCCACGCCAGCCGCGCCTCCGGAGCTCCTGAAGAAGCGACGGTCGCTTCCCGCAGTGCGGCCTCGGATCCAGAATGGCCGCCCTAGGAGCACCATTGCGATACTCTGCTCCGCAAGCGGAGCATATGCAGTTACTCTAAGCTGGCCCACTCGTGAACGCCGCCTCGCGGCGGCCCACCATCCGCTAAGTGTCTTTCGATGAAAAGTCGGCGTTCGCTAAAACTTCATTCGATTTCGCTCCCTCGTCCACCTGCTCGGAGAACGTGGAGCGAAATCTCGCACTTAACAGCCCAGAGATCCTGACCTGCGTTCAATCCCCACCCCTGCCCGTTTTTATTTCGATGAGCATCGTACCGGCGTGCGGTCGTGTATTACTGCTGCCTGATGCGCGTTAAATACCTTAGGCTAGCAGTCGTACTGCACTGGCTAAATTGCTCATATACAGTGGGTGACGATATCGCCATGTTCGGGCAGGCTAAACTCCCGTTGTGTAAACAACTAACGACTAATTTTTGTTTCTCTTTGGCCGAGTGGGTTAGCGCACGCCAGCTCGGATCACGTGCAGCGAAAGCTCGCTCTGCATAACCAGGGATCCTGGGTTCAATCCCACCCCTGCCTGTTTCGATCTGGATGAGCATGCTGTCGAGTATAACTACTGCGTGATGCACGTTAAAGACCCAAGGCTGGTAGTGGTCCTACACTGGCTGAATTTCTCATTTATATGTAACAATGTGTTGACTAAAGTCCCGCTGTATAAACAACGAACGACTAATTTCTTTTATTTTAAGCCCGTTGACGTAGGCAGAGGGTAAAGCGCCGAGGAAACTATTAATGTTCTCTGGCGCAGTTTAAATGTGTAAAGTATTTATCGGTGCTATAGTTTCAGCGATGAGAATGCGGATGTTTCTGAAGTCAATCCGGTGGTCCTTGAGCTCGCATTGTTCAGCGACCACGTTGCCCTCATGATCAAAATTGAAAACGTAGCTTTTTGTGTGCTAGGGGATTTTTTCCCGAAGTTTTTGATTTTGCTGATGCACATGGTTGCATAATCCGCGAAGAGAATCCTGTACACAACACCTTGCTCCCTTTCTTTATGGGGCGACCTTTTGGTTGTGACATAAACTGTTCGAGCGTTGATTCTGGCTTGTGGATGATCTGACTTTCTTCTCTACCGAGCACACGTGCCAGCGCTTTGCTCGTTTTCTGTATATATGGGACGCAGATGCGCGTGGTTTCGCGGGACTGTGTGCTCGCCTGTGGCTCCAGGTATCGATGACCTCGGTTCATACGACGGGTAGAGCGGTGGATAGAAGTGGTCGTGTTGCTGTTCTCTCTGAGGTCAGTAAAGACGGTTAGCTTTTGTTGTTTTCTGTCTGCCTCAGACGAGAATACAGTCCTCGCTCTGGACAAGAATGTCTTGGCCACCGGCGCTTTGTGACTGGTGGGATAATTTTAGCCAAACTGGAGGTAGCATCCTATTTGCGTAGGCTTTCTGTATACAAAAACTGTTAGCTCTTCTTCTCGTTGTTTCACCAGCACACCCAGAAAAGGCAAAGTGTCATTCTTTTTGTGTTCTACGGTAAACTGTATAGCCGGCTCGAGTGAGTTGAGGGGAGCCCGAAACTTGACCACTTCAATCTTTTTTAGAAGTTAGAAGCAGTCATCTAAATACCGAGAAAACACTTTGGGACCTGCCGCGAACGACTTTACTTCTGTTTGTTCAATGTCTTTCATGCACAGCTTTGCCGTTGTGGCGGAAATAAAGGCACCCATTGGGGTTCTACTGGTCTGCCTAAAGCACTACTCCTTGAAGCTGAAGTATGTGTTGTTGAGTCAGAACTCAATGAGGCGGCGCACTTCCTCAACGTACAGTCTAGTACTGTCCCTCAAGTCCTTGTATCTCTCGAGGTCGTTTTGTGTAGTGGCAACTGCCAGAGGAACCGGAACACACATGAAAGGAACGACTACATCGAAAAACGCCATGCTCTTTTCAGCATTCACATTTAACTGCGAGACGTGCTCCACGAAGTCGACGGAGTAGCGGACATGGGTCGCCATATTTCCAACGAGAATGGAAAGAGTGCGGTGGAGGTAGTTTTACTGAGCTGGAAGCGGTGAGTTGTTTATACAGCGGGAGTGTCTGCCAGAACATGGCGACATTGTTGCCCACTGTAGGTGAGAAATGTAGCCAGTGCATTACGAGTGCTTTCCTGGGGTCTTTAACGTGCCCCACGGAGATACACGACCACACGACGGTACGCAACGGACTTCACGATACCACCAGCCGAGAGCCTTCAACCCGTAGAAAAATAACATGATAATGAAAAAACGCTAGAAATACTGCTCCTCACGAACATTGCCACAGTCACCCCTCAACAAGAGGTCGAGTAGGCATTAAAACACCGGGTCCCTCACTGTGAAATTGTGGACGATTTACTAGTGTATAGATTGTCTCAGTTTTTTAATCCAGAAGCAATAATTATGGTGCAGCTGAAGTTGTATGTTGGTAGAATTGTCTAGGATTACTTATGATCAAGGCATCTTATGATGTGATAATCTTTGTACGCAGAAAGTTCTCCTGCCTGAATGGGTCCATTGATGGTGCAGAAAGCCAAGTTATGACGCCTTACGAATTTTATAAGAAGAATCCCGTCTGGACTCCATGCGGAACCTCCTACCCGGGGAGTGAAGAGTGCCAGGTGTGTTTTACCAGTTAGAGGCAATATCAGTGAGCCCTGCTTTATGTTGTGTGCATGCCATATGCACAATTATTGATTAATGCAAAAATTACGAAAATATAGTGGAGCACAATTGACGTGAATATTAGTGCATCATCTTGCAAGAATGGACTGAAAAAGTCACAGTGGTAGAAGACAAAAGCTTGTAGCGGACGTTTGTTATTACGTGGACCTCAGCCGTCTCAGTTTCGCCAAGTATATAAAAGTTTAATTGAATGACTTTGGTATTCTACTCCTTCAGCTTGACGTGTGGCGTTGTCGCTGCATACGGCTGGTCTTCCACGCCGACCATCATTACTACGCGAGTCGCCGTCCTAATTTTGTACTAGGAGACGTTAAAATTGAGGCGTATTTGTCTCTCCGGAAATATGCAACTAGTGCAAGTGTAAGAAAAAAGAAAAGGAATCGCTTTTTCACAAGAATAACATTAACAAATTGACATGAAGACAGAAGCAGCACCCTCAGCTGCTCTGCTCACGTCAACCTATTATGTACATGATGCGCCATCTGAGAGATAAAGCGAAAGTTACACGTACCATGTTTGCTTTCGGTGTCCGATGGCGTACAGTTTTTACTAAAATAATTTTCTCAATATTAATTTTTGATTTTGTATCTTTGGCATTTTTTTTAAGTTCGGCATGGTTGTTTTAGTGCTTGTTGAGTTTGAGCTTGCATCAATGTGTAGGATGTTTCTGCGGTTCCAATAAGAGTTTGTTGTCTGCGCTTGGCAGTTCCTTAAACATGTCGGGTTTTGTCTTCTAATGATGAAGAAGAACATTTATCTTACTTTTATTTTATTTATTAATTCTTGAAAGTTTTCTTTCGAGGAAATTACAACAAGTGGAAACAGAGAAATAAATTTGAAAGCTAAAAGAAGTACATCAAAAACAAGTATTACACTCACACTCGTAAAGAAACCTGAAACGTATAAAAATACTCTAAATATTGAAAGTGTAATTATATGTAGCAAAGTGCAAAAACGTTTAATTGTTATAACACATTAAGGGGATAAACTAAAACAATCGACTTTCAGGACTGTTAAAGTCTACAATTATGAATGACAGAAATGATTTGATATATATGTTAATGAATCTGGATATAAGATGAAAATGTTCATTGTTGAGGCGACGAGAAGACCACGCGGGAAATGCAGAAATTAAGTTCTAGCGATGGGGTGACGGTGATAACGTTTATGGAGGAAGCAAATACACTTCTAGGCGTGCGTCGCACTTCGGCAGTAAGCACATTAAAGGTCGCTTTCGTTGCAGATATACTAGTTGTGTAATCATGGTTAGAATATCGCGAGCTGGTGTGGTTTGAACTGCTTCAAGCCCATTCACTGATTAGGAAATTTTGATGGGCATTTAACAATACAGCAGTATATTTTTATTTTGGTCGAGTAATGGGTTTGTATGGTATTTGTTAAAGTTTAGGAGGAGCGGCACTCATGCAGTTCCGGATGTAGTAACTAAAAGTATTTTTGCGTTCGAAAAAGTTACGTTAATGTTATTAAATCGTAACATATCAGACTTTGGATGACAACAAAATACTTGTGTTTATCGACTTGTTCGATGATCATGTCATCTAGCACTCATGAAAAAAAAATCAGCAGAACCCATCCTTTGGGAATGATTATCTACGTTAATGTGAATAGCATCAAACGGTGCGGAGTTATGCGCGTTCGTCAGGTGGCCGGCACACTCTAGATACGCCAGCCCACTCTTGAGGCGATTCTAAATTTGTTGACACTTTCACAGCCCTGCGCACGATCTCCGCAGCCCAGCACGTGCGTTTGTGTCACTTAGGAAGGCGAGCAAAGCACGCGCCATACGCACAAACACTCAAAATGGTACCGACCAGACTTTCTGGCGTCTCAGCTAGTCTCAACCAACGGTACTGTAAACGGTTGTTTATATCTTTACCATAGGACGCGCTTTACAGCGCTGTCACAGCTACCGGTGCGCGCGCGTTCCATGCACGAGGGCTCATTCCGCTCTCGTGAGGCTGAGCACGGCCGCTACATCACCCTCTCCCGAGCGCGGGAGAGGGTGAGCTAGCGGCCGTGCTCAGCCTCACGAGAGCGGAATGAAGCCCTCGTGCATGGAACGCGCGCGCACCGGTCTGTGACAGCGCTGTAAGCGCGTCTATGGTAAAGATATAAACAACCGTTTAGAGTGCGTTGAATAACTGCCTTCATAGCTCTGTGGTTAGCGCGTCTGCCTGCTGATCAAAGGGTCAACGGTTCGAATCCCAGCCGGCGCCGGTCTTTTTTATTTATTTATCGACCCGCGGCGTAAGAGGTTAGATAGCCAGATAGATAGATAGATAGATAGATAGATAGATACATAGACGAAAAGTGCGTGAAGTATCCAAAGAATGCTATTCGCATTAAAAGAGGTTCTCTTTCGAGAAAAAGGCATCCGTTTGCAGAGTTAAGAAGTTATTTAAGCATTGCAACGAGATTCCTCCAATACTCGTTACCAAACTTCTCCATAACTCCATGGAAAAGCTTGTATTATTTCCCTTGTTTCTTCTCACCTCGGAGTATGTCACAACGCAGTAACTCAACCGAATATCGTATCGACATCGACATCCTTTGAAGATGCCGCCTGATGATTCAGATGGCCACACCGTTGACGTGGGATTGCGAAAGAGTAGAATATAAAGATGAAATAGTGCGCACGGGGTAGGAGGGAAGAGTATTGCCCACGGTGTCAGAGCGCAGTGGACGCTAGAAGGTCATGTCACCCATCAAGTAACGCCGAAAGCGCAACGTCACACTTTTTATAGTTTTTTCTTGATAATATTCTTTGCGGCACATCCAATTGTACCCAGAAGGTACCCTGTGGCAGTCCGATGTTCCGTGCGCATGTGTTTGCGTGTTTTGTAGCCTTTGACTGCCCCCTGACTTAAGTTGAAATCAAGAATAGGACGGCCGCCTACTCTCTTGAAGCGTAGCAGGCAGCGCTACTGTCGATGCGCAAGTACGAAGGACCAAAAAATCAAAATAAAATGTATGCTCGCCAGATGAGAACGGAGATGTCGCTACCTTTCTTATTCAATTGAGCCTTAGCGTGGCCGATTGCACTTGGTCAGCTCGCGGCAGAAGATGGACAAATCGGTTCCACATTAGGGCAACCTGGCCCAACGCCTTGGATCACCAGGTTGCCCACAAGCTTGATACGTGACCTCGTGTGGCGCTAGCGGCGACAAGGGGCAGGGCCCTTTGCAAGGAGGCAGAACTCTTCGCAAAAGCGCCAATGTCTGCCATTCTAGCCAGCATCGCTGGGAGTTTGGCAACCATCAAGGAGTGTGTAAATATTTCGCATTCCCTCTGAATGAGCCACTTATAGATTGGGGTAACACATCATTGCGCTGAGAGCGTTTCTCAATAATGTAAGCACCTTCGGCTCTTTACACTCAATCAACCGCGCGAACTTTCATAACTGCAACGATATCTGAAATAAAAAGAAATTCATACAGTTTTTTTTTTAAATTTGACTCTTTAATACTTTAACACCGCGAGCAATGCCATCAAGCAGAGGCTCTGAGAACTGGTACGTTCAATTACCTAGCTTTTTTCGCTTGAAAAACAATTGTTTTGTTTTAAGACAAACGGAAAAAGAGCTTATTTGTAAGTTCCTGTGTTAGAGATCAATAAAAAATTTCAACCTTTGCACTTTGGTGAAGAAGGAAGACCAGCGAAGCTGTACTATGGTGGGAATGAAGTAATGGCCGGCCGCAAGTCAGCAAGTCAGAGTGGAAAGGCTGGAAAGGTTGCCGCCGTCGCTCATAGATGGCAGTAACTCTCAGGAGTGTTGTGTCGACATTTATTTTCAGGCGGTCATGATCCTGGGGAAACTAGCCCTTAACAGCTCCGCTCTAAAAATGATTGGTGTTTGCCTACAGGGATCAACTACGGACGTAACAAAATATTGGTGTAAGAATATTTTTCACTACGTGTAATTGCGAATTGGCAGGGGCTTCCTCAGGATGTAGTGGCCAAACGAAAATACCCCTTAGCGGCAGATTTCGACCATGCACCAAAGTTTGATCACGTGACCAGTTGCGTATTGAGAGACTTTGCTGCAACTGAAGTGCAGGTTTTATCTTAAAAGAAATGAACGATTGATATTTGCTTTTAACACTTAATACAATGCAAAAGGTGTATGAAGTCGACTAGTTTACCCATTACTATTACACAGACATTTTGGACTGGTGAATAATCTAAAATCTTTTTCGGGAACTTTGCTTTATTTAGAATTCAGAGGTGACGAAATATAAGCATCAAAATTGCAGCATATCGTGTTGCATGCGATCAGCTCTTTCATTCATGGATCCACCACATTACCCTATTCCTGCTCCAGATGGCGAGGAATGTAACATAAATGAGGTACGTAAAGCTAAGATGTCATTTTCTTTATCACAGAGCACTCGATAGAAAATAAAGTCATTTATTTAAGAAAAGAAGGTCGAAGAAGACAATGGAGCGCAAGTTCGCCAGTTTCTTGCACAGGGGTTGCGATGATGTCATAGCGCCGAGCTCTTATTGGCTGATTAAAGAATGGTAGACCTTAAGGCATCCAGCATTGAGGTCTACCCACTATCCTTCCAATCAAAGCCAATCAGAAGTCGGCTTTGTTCTGAGAGGTCACCGCAACCCCTGCGCAGGAAGCAGATGACTTGCTTTCCACGTGAGTGGACAGAAACTAACAAGACACGTTTCTCAAGGCATGCTTCCCTGTAGATTTACACGTAGGCGCAAGCTGCCGATAGCTGTAGTCACTTACAGCATACGAAAGGCAGGACGTGGCTTGCTATGCTACCGGTTCTCACTTCGTGATTGGTTCTTCGCCGTTCTTATCGGCTAATGCTTCCATCTCATTGGCTGCGGAGTGAGAACAACATGCTTGGGTCTCGCGACGTCTTGCCTCTCTTAAGCTTGCAGTGTCTGGTGTTTTTACGTTGGCTCATACAATGATCGTCCGGTTGTATATTTTATATCTATGTAAAACCATTCGGGAAATTCATGCTCTTGGGAGTTCATCCCAAGAGCATGGTTTAGATATATTGGAACGCCGCAACGCAAGTGATTCCAGCAGCTGCCGCCCAGCCTCCGCAACTTTTACCCGGCTGATTGTTTGGTGGCATAAGGTGGCCGCCTGGTGGCCGGAGTCGTGGACCTGCAGCGGAGCGGGGAAGTGCGATCCCGCGATTGCCATAGAGATCAGTGGAGCACATTTTTGCGCCCACTGTCCGGCAGCTTAGTGGCCGAGAAGCACAACACACGTGCTTCAAACTTTTTTATATCCTACGAGGGAGGAGAGGCAGTGTTTGCGCCCCTTGGCCACGGTGGAGCAGGACTGCGAGCGCAGAGATTCGCTTCGATAAGAAACCGAAACCTAGAAACGAGTACATATTGAGCGGTTTCTCGTAACGCCGTAAAATGCTGCCTCTCCCATGCCTTGCATTTTTCTAAAATGAGTTGGTGAAGTTGTTTTCAATGATGCTTACCAACTTTCTCTTTGGAACGATATGTTTAATTTCAATTATTAAAGTTATTAGAACATTTTAGTTAATTATTTAACTAATTTGTATTTTTCTTGCTATATTTGACGTCCACTGTGGTTTGCAGTTTGTTCCCGGAGAGTGTTTCTTTTTTTTTCTCAACCACCCCTTATTTGGAGGTTTTTGAAAGCCTTCGCAGAAATACCCGGTATATCAAACGTCTCAAAATATACCAAAATGCACATCTTTAAATGCGTTTTAGGAATATGTAAAATACATGCTTAGCATTATTCTATACTTCGTTTCAGCTTGGGTCCAGACGCAGCCGATGCTACGAGCGCGAGCGTGTGGCCCTGAACAGTGCTTGCATTGCACGAGCGCTCGTGCTTGGCAGGGACGCGGAAAGCCCGGAGCTCGCGCTTGTAGCATCGCCTGCGTCTGGACCCAAGCTGAAACGAAGTATAGTATTGTTTTAGTTGAAGAAACAAGGCTGATCGCTCTGAGTGTGACCAAATTGCACGTCACTGTTTTTAAAATCCAAATTGTTGTTTCTTTCAATCTCTCCTTATCTGTTTCCAGTGACCTGAACTAACTTGCGATTGCAAAGCATTTTGTAGCACAGAACCTTCAAAAGAAAAGAGCGGCAAAGAACCTTAATTCAAATTGAGCTAGCTTGTCTTCGTTGTAGGGGCTTTGCGGCACGAGGCTGGCCCCATAGATATATTGTCTAGAACCAACAAAAGCTTTACAGTGGTTCTGCTCTATCGTAGGGTGTAGGAAGTAATGCAGTCCCCAGCACTTAGTTTTATTTTTGCGTCCTCTTGCCTTACAGCAGCACTTACGGCGCGTAGATATTCTCTGCACGCTTGTTGATGCCTGAGTATTTTGCCAAGAGGTATATTGACTTTGTCATAACCAGTATCCATTAAGCTATAAAAGAACACAAGTGACTCTGCACGTTTCCCTTACGTTTGAGGTGGAATGTATTTTTTATATTATATTTGCGTTTAAGAAGATTCAATCATTATAATTTTTAATTATTTTCCTTATGAAAAATACTTCACCACTGAATGTTATGCATATATATAAGGTAAATCACGAACATAAATGACTACTGAAAAATTACGGGCAACGTCCCTTTCCTAACTATGACCTTCCTTTATTACAGTTATATCGCACGTGAAGCCATAGGACTTACTTAGTTACAAAAAATAGCTTTCTTACCTAAATATTTCGATGCTACTTTTCTGCTAGTGTTTGCCAAACCCTACGGCTCGCGGTTTCGTTTTCGGAAGAGTGATGGCCATAAAAACAAATTAAGCATCCTTTGTAAATTAATACATGCGTTCCAGTTGAAGGCTCTTCTTAGCGCTCAACTCTCTCTCACCATCACATCCGAAGATAATAAATGTAAAAAAACACAGTAAATAGCACTAATTTCTCAAAGTTGTTCAACATAGATTAAGCGCGAGAATATATCAATGCTCTGGTGCTCCCTCCATAATTATTGATTAATCCGATTGAGTAGGCGTGAGCTCATGCACTACTTCGTCTTTCAAATTTGTTTAAAACCCGGTTTAACTTCCCGGATAATCGTACCCTTGTTCTTCGTTAAAAGAGCTTGGTTATATGGATTTGCTAATAAAGGTTGTATTCAGTAGCTGTTCAACAAATCTTGCGAAAACAAAATGTAGTGACAGTATCGATATATAAACGTTGTGAAAAATTAATCAGCACGAGACAAGAGTCCACAAAACAAAGCATCGTCAATTGACTACTGTGTTTAGCTATAGGCTTCAGTTATAGCTAAAAAATATGAGGAAATAATAGGATCACATGTACACAATATGAATGGAAGAAACATTATTGCATATATTTAAGTTTAGGCCAATTCATGAACGTCATCTAAAATAACGCTAATGAGATATATAATAATTAACGTTATAGCCACACAAATTGCAATTTTACCAGGTCTATTGCATTTTACTTTAATGAAAGTATTCTGTTCAATATTACAGATTTGCGTCGGAGGTACCTGCGTGACGACCAGCGCAACATTAAATGAACATCCTCCTAAACGCTGACGTGACGATGCAACAACATTGTAGATTTTGTTTCATCCCAAGATTTAAATAGTGCGCATTTCCCTATTTTTCGGGGGTGTCATTATCTGAAAATAAAAAAATAACGCCTCTCTGAGAAACAACTTTTACAATAAAGGTGAAACTGCTTGCTTACATAACACTACCAATATGGAAATAAAATTACAAAGCAGGAGTTTTGTAAATTGCCCTTAATTGTTGTAGTATGGATCGAGATGATATGAACGAATTTCATAGTTAATTAAATGGCCATATAGATATACACCAATAAATTATGTTAAATGCAGACAAACTTAAGTAGAGCGCACTTGCCAAAAGATCAATCGACAATGAGCTTATTTCTAGAGGCTTAGCTTGTATCATATACAATTCTTTAAAATGAAGACCCGTTATGCATCTCCGAACTTATTTTGCGCATAATTCAGAAAGCAAAATAACATTAGCTCGGTTTCCGGAACAGTTAATCGATGCGTCGACTCTAAAATAACCTTACATTCAAAATGTCACTAATATAACAATCAATAAACCTAGGATTTGATGAATGCAAACATCCGAGTAGTGAACGTAGATCATATCACCATATAAATTCACTAGTACAAAGAACGTATTATTTAACTAGGGACTGCCATGGAGGAACATGTCCGTAGAATAAAAAGACTTGACTTAGTATTTAAAAAAAACGAAGTTAAATATTCATTTGTGTCAACTGTCTGTGTTCAGGTGGCTATGCTTCTAGAAACAATTTTTATTTTCTAGTGGCAAATAATAATACCTTGCAGAGTAGGCCGAGTAAGTTTGTCAGGACAACATGAGGAGTGCACACACCACTGCAAAGCAAGTGTGCCTTAAAGTGACGTGGGGTGGAACTTGTTGGAAGCGAATGAGGTCGTTTCGAAAAGAGGAGGATTCTCCTCTAACCGACAGACGAGGACAGTAGAGCGAATAAGTCGCCCATGTAGATGCTCAGCAAGACGCAACGTCAGCGGGACCCGACGCCAAAGTAACTTCAACAAAACTCGTTTATAACTAGGTTCTGTCTTTTCGGTATTTATTAATGAACACCGAAAAGTAACCCCATAACAGGTTTAATCAAAATCAGGATTAATATAAAATGTTCTAAACTCTCGAGTAAGAAACACCCAAGCTGCACGAGAATTTATCTTTATCTGCGGCTTTAGTCTGTGTTCATCCGGACTACAAATCAACATAACTATACTCAAGGCTGCTTGTTACTTAATGAACTACATGCTTCATATTTTTTCCTTTGTAATAGAGGGACATCCTTCAAGTATTCGGGTCATGGGCATGCTACCTAGGGGTTAGGGTAACCCAATGTTCGTGTACTGTATTTTTTTCCAGCATAAACGCCAATAAACTCTCAAGTTTTACTCAAAGCAAAAGTTTACGCCAAAAACTTTTGAGATTGGAAAAAAAAAACAACAAAAACCAGAGAGAAACCTATTTATGATGCAGTGCCAAGCAACGGAACAATAATTAGCTCAAGTGGTTGGATCTGTAGATTAGCGCGCATACATAAAAAGATCGGAGAAGAATCAATTATATATATATATATATATATATATATATATATATATATATATATATATATATATATATATATATATATTTGTTTTGTATGGTGGTAGATTCTCCTATAACACGAACAGTAAAACGCGACTAGGTGGCGTATTACACACAGGAGTAAATATAGTGTAGAGGTGACGAAACGAATGGTAGTGTAAAATACAAAAACGTCCTACGATAGAGTTTGAGGAATATGCATGAAAGGTCAATATTTAGTGTAGTGCAGGCCAAGCACATTTAAATAATGACATGTCCGGCCACAAGAGTGGTATCTCTGATCGTGTGACAATCAGATATAGTACGTCAAGCTCATGAACTGAAACACACGGACAACAATACTACTGACGTGTACCGTCTTTCAAAAAAGAGTAGTAGGACGGCAGTGATACAACAAGTGTGGTGCTGTGAAGAACAGGGGTACATCTTGACATATGATATTGTCGCACGAAGGCAAGCCAAATGCAAACGTTTGCAAATGACAATTTTTCTTTTAGCTGCCGTTAAATTGAGTGTTTTTTTCGGATACACAAGTAACGTTAAATTTAAATTAGAAAAAAAAAAGCTGTAAATTCGTCACAATACACCAGTTGAAAGAACCTTCGCGCATTTCCGCTGTCGTCTTTCAGTCTTCTTTTTACTTTCTCCTCGTCCTCGCGCTGCTTGTACTTTGAAGATTAATCCCACAACTAATAAATAGCCCAATCATTAACTTTATTCAATGGCTATGATCTGTGCACCCGCTTTAGCTTATGACCGGGCTCTGATTTTATATCGACGAACTATTTAATGAACGATAAACACTAACAACTAAGTCTTAAGTGCTGAGGTTTCGCAGATGCCATTGTTCAATCAAAACGGCACCTGAGCTGCCGCGGTGGTTTGCCATATTTGAGCGATCACTGTCAAACCAAGCCAAATTTGGGTTGTTACATGCCAAGCAACGAAGGGTATCTTGCACCTCCCCGGTGGAGGACTCAGGGTTAATTTCGACCATTTGGGGATTTTTTGATGCGCAAACGAAAGCTCGAAGACACGGCGCTTTCTCCACAATAAACCTCATCGGGTTTCGGGCACCTCGGTCGGGATTCGAGGCCGCCAACTGAGGATGCGTATGCCGGTGCTTTGTCTCAGGAGCCACCGAGGCGGCTGATGTGTAACTACTGCAAGGAAGCGTTCGCTGAGCGTTCAGCTGTGTTTAAGGTCGAACGGCCGGTATTATATTTAACAAGATGGCTCACAAAATCAAGTTTAAACATCACGATCGTATACAAGTGCCGACCGCAGTATCTCTGCAGTAAAAGTAGTACTTCAAACGCTGTTAGGAATTTGGCCGTAAAGAGCACCTGAAAAGAAAAAGAAAGTTATTTTTTTTAACAGTATGGTTGGTACACGCGTGTCAAAAATTAATTTTCCGGAAAAAAATAATAATTTTAGAGCAATATTGATGGCGCGAGACGCGATTTAGTCGGTAGTGACCTCTTTTCCACTTGCTTCCCCCTCGGCATTTTGGAGAAGAGGGGGATCGGCTTGGCCATCACCTTGAGGTGGAAAGAAGGTATGACCTTCTCGTTGAGGTGGAAAGAGCGTTTGACCATTCCGTGACGTCATGGACTTTGCGCGCAAAATTTAGAATAAATCTTGTAACGTCAGTATTGCTCTAAAATTATTTTTTTTGCGTAAAATTAATTTTTTGACACGCGTGTCCCAATTAGATTTTTTTTTAAAAAACATGATTTTTCTTTTCAGTGACCCTTTAATCACAGACATGTTTTCAAACATGTTTGTGTGTGTGCGCGCCCGCACGCGCGCGCGTGTGTGTGTGTGTGTGTTTATGTGGGCCTTTACGGTGGAAAAGCAAGTGAATAAATTAAACAATAAGTAAGCAAAACAAAAAATGCATACAAAAAAAATTATTTAATGAACTTCATCAGCTTTGCAGCATCTTTTAAAAATAAACTCCCCACGCGCAAGCCAGGCTATGTTCTTCCTTGAAAAGCCATCGACTCTCTTACAAATACCAAAGCAATAGTGAAGCGTGCTCCCCAAAGTAAGTCTCGTCCAGGAATATTGCACAGGCCTTCTCTCGCGCAATCACGTTAAGTTCGTCTATTTAAACTGGAAGTTTTGCATAATGATTGAAAACCTGAGACTGTGGTTTTGAAAACAGAAACTCGTCCAGTAGGAAGAAAAAGGGGAGAGACAACGTCTCAATCTCAGCTAAAAACTCTATTGCCTCTAGGCCTTATATACACCTCCCGGACGTCGAACGTCGCCACCACCAAACAAATGACCACCAAACTACAAAAAAAAAAAAAACACATCAGAATAACAATTTGCCGGACCGCAAACAATACATAAAAAAAGTTATACAAACAGAAACACAAGGTCGTCACCACCGCACCCGGAAGGACTTTGACGCGGACAATGTCACCAGCAATTGGACACACACAAAGACAGTCTAAAATTTTCAATCATTATGTATAACTTACGCCAGCTCGCCGGCACTTTAACCGTTTTTTTTCATGGAAGTTTTTTGTTTTATACTGCTGGCAATAGTTCCGGCTAAGAACACGATAGAATTTGTGGGGTATGGATATTGAAAGGTGACGCGTATGCTGAGGAAATGTCTTTGAAAGTAAAATGAACGTTACGAAGACGGTGTCAAATTATGCCAAAACTTTTAAATATATTCAATATAGTTATGATCCAGCTCATATCTTATGAGTAGGGGTGTGCGAATATTGAAATTTTCGAATACGAATCGAATATGAATAAGTCAAAAAACGGGCTTCGAATATCGAATCGAATATCGAATATGTGTCCAGTAATAAAAAATTTCAAAACAAGACGTAACAGCAGGTTTTCTTGCCTTTTGAAAAATAAATCAATGCAACTGCATTTTACTGGGTTGCAGTAGGCTAAAGATACTTCTAGTAATGCACTTATTACAAATTATAGTGCAGGAAAATTAAGTGCTCAATGTGTTCAGAAAGTAAGTGCTGCCCACGCGCCGTCACAACATTTCCGGTAGAAATAAAGACCCTTTCACTCGGGAAACCTGCAAAATTTCACTAAAGTTCGAAGAAGTTCAACTTATGGACAGTGTTGCCCGGATACTACATGAATATTTCGAATTTCGGGAAACGAAAAGTTTTGAAAGTACCTTATTTAAGATTTCATAAAATGATTACCAATGTTTACACCATATCAAAGTGAAACTATTCGCTTTTAGCGCTTTCATTAGTTATTAATGCGACCCGGTGATGCAGAGAAACCCAACAAAAATTGCATTTTTCCTCCGCCAAATAATGTCAACTAGTTTTTTTTTTGTTTGTTTTTTAATTTTCGCGCATGCGCACAAAAGTTGAAATCTAGTCGAACCTTTGTCAAACATCACGCTGAAGGTTCGAAAAAGCTTCAGGTACACCTAAGCATTTCTCATGAGTTGTGAATGCGAAAACATGCAAGCCGCTCGTCCGCTCCCTTTGTCGTCTGCTGCGTACTAGCGTGCTCGTGCTTCGGGATCTTGAAGGCCATGGCGCAGTGGCCAATGGGAGCCCCGTCGATTGCACCAGCCAATGGAACAGAAGGCGAAATTGCGGAAACTAGGAGCCGTTTTCGCGCTTCAAACTGATGACGTCAGCTCGCTCCATGAGACAGTTAATGCTTTCGTTTTAAAAAGTCGAACATGGATTTGAACTCGAACCTGGGCAAGTTCGCGACATCCCGAGTTTTGACTGCGCGGGAGTAGCAGGAGTTGTTGTGAATGGCGATGCAATGTTCTGCCAGCCCCTAGCTTTTTATTTTTTTTATTTTACTTTTTAAACCTTTATATTTTATAACACTCTCGAGATTTATTTTATAACTATGTTTCACTCTCGAGGTTTATTTTATTGTATATAATCTATAGAACGCGCAATTACATCACATTTCTATAAAAGCGCCACACAACAAAGGGCTCCGGTGAAAAAGAAACCAAAACTGATCCCGTCTTGCCGCCATCGGACAGAGAGAAACGGAGCAGACCGATAACGCACGCATCATACGCCTTTCTCAGTGAATAAGCATATTCATAGGGAAATGCGTGGCAGAAAGGTTATTCGGTACTTGCTCGAATATTTGCAGTTTGTGCAAATATTCGCCGTTTTTCCCGAATATTCGGCTTTGACCGAATATTCGGTCAAAGCCGAATATCCGAATATGCAATTTTCGGATCGAATACGTTTCGAATAAGGAAAATATTCGATTCGCATTCGAAATTTCGAATATTCGCACACCCCTACTTATGAGATTAGCAAACGCATTACAAGTCCCATCGCAAATTTTAAGGAGCTGCATACAATTGAGACAGTTTGCAGATCTAAGAGTAAATGCGTAAACTGCTTTATAAGCTTCAATGCATAGATATTCTCTCCTTTTAAATAAAATCGTAGGTATTTATGGTATGGTTTACAGTTTGTTGATGTTAATAACTGTTTCTGAGACACTTGTTATTACTTGTGGTGTTCATAAAACATGTTGGGGCCCTTGCTTTTAATTTATGTAAATTATTTAGCCGAAGTAGTTCCGTGCGATGTATGCTGTCACACATTACACGGGTACATGGCCATGAAAAATGGGATTCACTGTTTATTCAGGCAAAAAAATGTATGCTTGCAACTAGAAAAGAAAGACACTGTATACCTCCTGCAACGGCGATTGAAGGGCTACTGACTCCTTTGGGAAAGCCCTCTTTCCGATCCCCCTCCCCTCACCCCCGTCTGGATGGGAGACTTCGCGCATACTAGTGACCAGCACGTGAAAGCAAAGTTTCAGCCGCTATACCGTCCGGCAACACCGCCCGGCGCCGCATTGAGGCGAGACGCAGCTAGATACGGAGGAAAAGAGCCGGCCTCCTTTACTAAGGACGCCATCGGGATTAGTTGCCTCCAGCGATGTTGTCTTAACGTTTAATGAATTTGCTTCTAACTTCGGGAGTTTCCTATACTTGTGTCCGGACTCGACGACGACTGTGGCTGCCCAAAATTGACCTGGTGCCACCAATTCAACGACGTCTGCGTATGTGAGCTGGGAGTGTATGCGAGGGGAGGTATGTCGGTGAGTTCGAAGGCCTATGAACTGACGCTTCGCTGGCATTGACTGTGGAATTCACTGCACGAAGTCCCTAGTGGTGATGTGGGAACAAGGACCCTCTAAAAGGAGCAACAAGCTGTTGTGAGATTGTGCTCTCTGACGTTGTACATACGTTTGTAAATATGGGAATGAAATATTTCATAAAAGAGGCTCTCCCGGTCCTCCAGTTTCCCGTCCGGAGTCCTGCTTGGTACCTGCGCTGGCCTGAAGCTTACCTGCTCATCAGCCTAGGGAATCGCTCGGTCCCAACACCCAATGTACAAACAAAAGCTGCTATCTTGGGTCAGCAATGCATATTTGTTTTTAATATTGTGAATATAATAAATATGTGTGCATTTATGTGCGTCTTTACGACTTTATGAATATATACACGTAGTCGAAATATGCAGTTAAATAAACCATACTGATCAAATGAAATAAATGTCACAAGGCACCGAAAATTAAAACCTTTGATGGCGCTAGTATTAAAACTCCAGGCCTCCAGATTACCAATCAGGTATGATAACCACTGCACCACATCACGTTTTCTTTTTTTAATAATTTTTAACGTAGATAGCGCGTTTGTCTACGTAGCATTTTTTTTAATTTCTATCATTTTAAATGCGCTGAGTAATTTTTTTAGTGTATACGAAAACTCTTGCATTTCGAGAAAAGTTTTCAAAACACCAGTTTACTCCGGTTCAGGTTCGTCATTCACATATACATTCCGAACTTGTTTCCCAAGACGGAAAAATAGTGCCGAACGTCTTTCTCGTTACTATCGGCCTGTCCTACCGCCATGGCTGACCTCCAAATGCTGCACAAGCCTAGCATGATCATATCGTGAGGCACTTCAGTGCCATTCGTACCACTAAAAGAACGTGTTCCAGATTGTGTTACAACGAGCTGCTTCGTTAAAGTGAGCTAAACCCCCCGAAAAAAAGAGGTTGCGCGTTTAAGCAGAAGATCATACATGTTAAATGATTTTAGATTTTTTTACGATGAATACATTCTACCAACAATGGCACACTAATTTCTTTCTTATCTAGCGAGACCTTTCCTGGCAGCGTTATTTGTGTTAATTTTAAGAACATCTTGGCCCACTTGAGTAGGCACGGCTCTGTACAATGGCGTTAGAAAAGCATTGATTATTAAATCGCGATACATGGTTCTTTTAGTGACGCCAGAAAGATAATCTCGAGAAATTAGGACACTAAAAAAAGCACTGTATGAACAACTTATATTTTAGCTTAAGATAATGAGAGAGGGACATTGAAGACGAACAGACAAGACAGGCTTTCGACGATTTGTGTTGTCTCGTCTGCGTGAGATGAAACTAGAAAATATGACAAGTGTGGTGACATTTTTGTCTGCACCACACAGTGTTTCTCATTCGACAGGTTTCTCCTCCGTCTTATAATATCACCGAAACGGAATGTATCCAACCAGAAAATGTCATACCCCGTTCCATGCAGGGGCATGTGGATCCAGCGCACCTCTGATTAGTTACATTCTGTTTACAGAAATGTAATTTTATTTAAATACATGGTGAAAGCCAAAATAAAATCGACCGCAGAAACAACTATTATCGGTTGTCTACGAATTGCGACAGCATTCTTCGTGAGACTCTCAACGTAGCTCACTGTGAATAGGACGACGCAAATGTTGAGTAAACGCCTTATTTTACGAATAGTTTATGATGTAATCATTAACGTCCGCGCGACTGCAGCGCGACACTTTGAAATTGAGTGATTGCCTCGTCTCTGTGTAATCGTTTAATCTTCTGTCTCTGTGTAATCGTTTAATGTTCAAGCTGTTTCACCACCATCATTGACTATGTACCAACTAGCTCAACTCAAGCCGATAATTGCTTCGTAGCTTGGGCGCAAATGTGAATGTGTGCGTACTGCCGCTCCGCGTATGCGCGGCGCGGGTTTATCTGCTTGCTAGGACGACGTCAAGGACGACGTCAAAGACGACCTCTTGGAATACCTGGACGACCTCTAGGGCGATGTCTCGAGCGATCTCAAGGACGACCTCGAAGACGACCTATCAGGACGACCTCTAGGGCGATCTTAAGGACGACCTCTAGGACGACCTCTAGGACGACTTCAATGACGCCGTCTAGTATGACGTCTAGGATGACATGGCGGACGGCGTCCTAGAGGGCGATGTCAAAGACGAAGTCTGGAACGACCTCTAGGACAACCTCTAGGGCGATCTCCAGGACGACTTCTAGGACGACCTCAAGAACGATGTCCAGGACGACCTTTCGGACGACCTCTACAGATGACGTCAGAGACAACGTCCGCATACGCGCGGTGCCAACGTATGCGGATGTCCTGGGTATGCGGAGGCGCCTCGCAGCTGCGCTGCGCCCCCGCATACGCGCAACAATTTCGCGTTCCGCGCATACGTCATGCACGGAACGCGCGCGTACAGCTGCGCGCGCACCGAATACGCCGTACATATGGACGGCGTATTCGAGGCCAGAGAACGTATAGCGAAAACCGGATAAAGTAACTAAAAAATGCTATCGCTATTAAAGAACAAAAACTGAAGCCGTACTAATACAAAGTGTGTGTATCCATCAAACACAGGCTGGTGGTGCGGAGATCATACAAGATAGGGAGATGCTATGAAAACGTGAGAGGCCACAAGAAACTTTTTCAGAAAAGGTAGCAGTTTGCTAAATGGCCGGAGTAGAATGAAGTACAAACATTTTAAGAATCAAGGTTGCAAATACGAAGTACATTATTCCGTACTGAGATCCACCCGTGGAACAAATATAAAGAAAAGTCAAGGTCTTCAGGAACACGGTCGCAGTGGGGATGGCCTGCTATGACGAAAGTGACGAAACGAAGGCCGTGCTGGAGGACACCGAAACAGAATGCATGGTTCGATGACAATGTTATGATTTGAGAAGCACTAAAGTCGTTTATATTGTGGGCTGTATGGTGGAATTATTGCTAGGTTACAAAAAAGAAAGACATCGCATCCCCAATTGCGCTGCTGAATTGTACAGGTGGATGTGGCGTAAGATTAGGCGATTTTAATCGTCTCTTGCCCCATCTTTCTTGACGTTAGCCCGAATAAAATCATTTTACACCGATGCAACGCTAAAGCAAACGTCTTTGTTGCATCGGTGTGTATGCAATTCAAAGAGTACCGCTTCATTAACACTACATAGCTTGTAAATATTAACAAGGCGCGTTTTCCTTTCCTCGTTCGGGTTGTGCGTACGGTGGGGTGATGTAGCCGTTTTGCTAACTTTTTGAACAGGCGGTGGGCGGATTATATCTACTGATTTGGCAGTACGCCGCGTTTCTGTTGAGATGAGATTACGCCCGGGCACGGCGATAGCAGAGTTGGAAGCGTTCAATAAACTTTAGTTGCCAGTTAGCGCTTTCTTGTGTGGTTCCTCGTGTTTTTGTCCCGTCTTTTTTGCGCTATTTATTATATGAATGGCTATTTACAACCGACAACGAGTGCTCTGCTGCTTCCATTGGGCTCGAGGTATCTTATTACCAGAAAATCTACTGACTACAGAACCAACTGGCTTATGTTGATGTCTTCTACAAAAAACAAATTATATCTGATGAAATACGTCTTCTCTTTTTAGCTAAAATGCAATTTAATATTACTTATTTCGAAAGAATGAAACACAACGGAGAAAAAACGACAACCAGTCTCTTAGAAATAGTAGGAGACGATGAACATTTTTTTAATTTAAAATTGTTTAAAATTAACATTAATGGTCGCAACGCTGCAACAGAAATTACACATAAAAAAACAACTAGAACCTCTACCTTTGGGTGAAAGATTAAATATAGCGCAGTGTTTTTAGAAGCTTATACGCAATTGAGTGAAGATAAAAACGGAGATGGGGATATTCGATTCCGCCACATTCACGCCATCCACTGCAACATTTACCTCAAGTTCTCACAACCGACAGAAGCCACAAAAATAAATTCGTAAACGTTTAGTCGTATACCTACGCTCGACAATATCCGTCGTAATAAAAGCTGGACACCAAGCACTCAGGAAAACAGCCCACCAATGTCCTTCGACGTTATTAGAAAGGTATATATCAAACGATGTCGTTGCACATGCGCAGAATAGCCCGGCCTTTTTCCAACTGTTCGCGTTAGTGCCGCGGTAATAAGAGGACGCAGACGAACACAGGCACACAAGAGAAGACTACTAGATCGGCCACAGACATTTCCGAGGGAGCGTCTGAGTCCGCGGACATAAACATTTTGCACTATGGCGGTTAGCGACGAGATCGTCGTTAAGTAGTTCCTGGCTATAGCCTCGGCAGTAACTCCAGATATCTTTAGAGCTTTTTTTTCTGCAGCGTACTGACGTTGTTATTGGACAGTTGCGGAGCTCCTGTACGCAGGACAACACCTGCTAAACGAGGGAATTATAAGATAAAGTTCTGGGCGTTCGGCAAGCGCGTGGATCGAATGTAGTAGATGTAGCCCTTTATTTCGCATTGGCGATGCCTACAAATTTGGTACCCTCAACCTGAGGACTATGCCATTTACACCTTTATTATTATTTAAATGCGGTAGCAACGAAGCGTTGGAAAAACGCTCCGCGATATCGTGACCTCAATAACCAGACGTTGGTGACGCCCCTCTCGGAGCCCCGCGGCATTAGCTCTTAGGAGGCGTTGGCTACTCGTGTGTTAAACTGCCATCTCCATGCCTTCTAGGTCAGTCGAAACGAGTTCGGCGCTCCAAACCTTCTCCACTTCCTTCGCGAAACGGTGCGTCTTCTTCTACAGGCGACTTGTATTCATCCCGCCCACCCCCTTCTAAGAAATAAAAAAAATATCAGGAGTGACTTTATTTAATTACGCACAGTGATGCGGCGTGACCCTGTGCTTTTTCCTGTACACGATTGATTCAGCCAGTTATAGAAAACGCACAAAGACAACCCGAGTCGTGAAGTTTTCCTTTTGTCGCGGCTTGATGGGCTCGATCGGTTCGTGGCGTCGAACGCGGTCGGACTTAAAGTGCAACGGAGTCTGTAGATAAAGAGATAAAAGATATCGTGAATATTTCAGAAATGTTGACTTTGGTTGTGGCCGATGGCTATACGGTGTAGTGATCACGATGGATAGAGAAGGAAGGATGCGAACTCGAGTCAAACCTCAATACGGGAAGTATTCGGTGGCTGCAACGTATGGGAGAGTCCCAGCGTATGAAGACGCTGAGATTAGAGAGTTTTTAGGAAACCGCTCTTGCACGTCCGGTACGGTATACGATGGGCACTCCGGTACGAATTGCGCATGCGCGAGTCTTCTGCGGTAGCACATGCGCAGTTCGTACCGGAGGCGCTTATCGGCCGTATCGGTGTGCAAAAACGGTTCCCTAAGACACTTAATACGCTTCGACAGATAAGTTTGACCTGGCCTATCAAACAAGCAGTGTTGTAGGCGTTCCCGAAAAAGTAACGAAATACGTTACTCGTTACTTGCAGATAAAACGAACGCGTTACCATTGCCGATAAAAAGTAACGCACATTACATATGCGTTACTTTTTTAAATTATCGATTAACGTTTTACCGTTTTGACGGTACAGGTACGCATAAGCGTCATATTTCAAGAAACATCATGTTCATGCAGAAACTGAACATAATTACTTTATATTTTTTTACGGTTTCCCTAAATACTTACCAGAAGAAGCGCAAAGAAAAATGCGAAAATCTCCATCATTCACATGGCTTGGCGCCTAAAAACAAGAAGCAATGAAGTGTAATTGTTTTGAAGTCTTGAGAAGTAACCAGAACGTAATTACATTACAAGCTACTCGAAACAAGTAACGTAATTACGTTACCCGTTACTGTTTTGAAAAAGTAACGAGTACGTTACTACGTCACCAAAAAAAAATAATGCGTTACCGCCAACACTGCACACAAGTGATGACGTCTCGTGCTTCCGCAGGATTAGCGGCATTCTCAAAAGTTTTTCGAGCATTTTTTTTCTAGCTAAGTACACCTGCATGGGCACCTGTCACGGACCATGAGTTAAAACACGCAAAAATAAACGAAGAAATAAAAAAATATCAGAAATATAAACAGCACTTACGTAGCAATAATACATCACAGTACTACGTCAAAATCATTTGAACCGGAAGAGCAAAGTTTTCCGAAGGTTGCTTCTTCACGCGAAAGTCAAGTTGTTTTTCTATTTGAAAGGGTCGATGACTTTTTGTGGTCAAATAAGTAGCAAAAGGTTTCACGGAGTAGAAACATTCACAAAACCTATCCCGTGTTTCAGGCATCACTTAGAAGCTAGAACCTCTTTCGCCCAACTGCGTAATTAGTGGTGATTGAAACTGTTTGCTCTGGACTGGAAGTGGCGATGACCGCGTTGACACTTCTGACGGTTTTGGTGCTCTCTAGTGTCTCTCATGGTAAGCGCTTTTTTTCAAATTTACCGTAAGATTCAGTCAATCAGTCATGCTTCAGGTACATCACATACGCGAGCATCTGTTTGTAAACTTCCACCGGAATGCACTGAATGCCAGGATGGAGGATAAAACTCAAGTTGATCTAAATCGGGATTTAAATCACACCGATTTGGCTATAATGATTGAATGCAAACACTGTTGGCTAAAGTAAATTTGAAAATGTTTTATATTTATCGTCTCTATCTCAGTGTTTGCGTACCATGGACATTTCTTTTGTATTTTAAGCAAAGTATTACCGAACAGAAAATATTAATGTAGGGCACCCATTAAAAGGACAAATCTAGTTATAAAAAGTTACTATTTTCTAGCTGAAGTGGTTTAAATAATATGTTTTAATAAAATAAAATGAATCTCATTTATTTCATATTTTTAAGATAATCCTGCTTTTTTTCTACCCTGCTGGAGGTATCGAATGATGTCTTTCTTTGGTCAGTTTATCCAAATGCAAAAACTTTGGACAGTATGCTCCAATGGGCACCTGTTTTGACAGGTCAAAGGGGTGAACGACAATTTTGCCAAGTATTCTGCGTGGTTATGCATAATCATTCCAGTACGAAAGAAATGACCATCTGTTTTGACGGTTGAAAACTTTAACAAGCTTTTATCTCTTTTTTAATGAATGCCAGTGTTATGCCGCCTATAGTAACATCACCTGCTGCAACGCGTCGTCCGACGAAGAAACAAAAGCTATTATCGTCTCTTGGGGCGAATAATATGAAGACCAAATTTCTTAACATTTAAATGCCTTTTTGAATTTCTGTCTAATATTGTAGCCCATGCACAACCACTTCAAGTGGGAGTCTTCCTGGCAACGGATTTTTCTTTTCGATCGTGCTCACCTTACGAAAATGAAAGAATACTCCAAGATTACCTAGAAGCATTTGCTGGAGGCGTAAGTACTTTTTTTAAACATTTGGGTCAAGTACAGCTTCATAATTCGGTATGACGGCCAGCTTTTTTTTTTCAGACAAAATATATGATACAAAAAAAGCTAAAAGTTATCTTAAACGTTAAAATGTAAACGCGAATCATTACCGTAGCATTGACTTCCTGATCTAAAACGATTCTTGACATGTTGTGAACGGGTAAAGAGATTCTACCAACTACGTAAATAAAAAGCGTGAAAGACTTTCGCTACAGATCCTACCAAAACATTTTGATTCCCTGTTTTTGCAGAGGGTGGTGGCAAAAAAAAAATTTTCAGTCTAAAAGTGTTTTGCATGAAGCCTCCATACTCGTGGTCACAAAATTTACAGACTACTTATTTAATTTAAGGGTTGCATTTTTGCTATGGTCGTTATTTTTAACAATTTTTCTTAGGCAATAGAAATAAAAAACGTAATCGTTTTTTGAAATCCTTTCTAAGAAACAACGATATTTTTATTAGCAAAAGTACATCGCTTACAAACCGTGAGATGGACGACGCGAATTTTAGGGCCATATGGGGATACGAGGACAAGCTCAAGAAAACTAGAGAGCGCAAAATTTTGCTCATAATTTATTAATTCTAAAAACTAATTTTATGAAAAGTACCGGAAAAAGTTATTGCATAGGCCACGGCACTTAATATTTATACTTTTAAACATACAGAGTATAGTCATGAAAATACGGTACTAAAAAGATTACAATGAAAAAACTGTGAACTTAAGGCCGGTGTTCAGTTTAGGCCAGTTTTCTAACTCTTATTAATGGGGCTTCGGTATTAATCAATTAAACTACGGATTAATCAAATAATGCAGTGAACACCGCACTAATATCTTCACCGGTTCAATATTGAAAAATTGACCATTTATGAAGCTGTCACGGGAAACTACTTCCTTATGCACGTATGTACTTGTCTAGGTGATAATCGTGAATTAGGGAATTCGAATTCGTTTTAACGCATGCAAGTCTTGTCCGTAAAAGTTATTGCTGTACCATTTCTGTATGTTTCGAGAGATCAGTTTCTCACTAGACCCTGTACTCAGAGAGTACAAATGAATTTCTATGAAAGCTGTAGTATTTTTCCGCTCAACAACCTGCAACAGAATGTTTTTTTTAAAGTTTATTGCTGATGTGTTCGGTTTCTTAAATGTTATACCGGCATAGACCAAGGGGTGAAGGATCAGTGAAGCACCCTGCTGCCTTTTGATAAACCACTGCCACATATTTGAATCACAGCCCAATCTAGGTTAATAACAGATGTCTTAAACTGGTCAAATTTTAATATAGTAGCTCAACAGCCGGCAATCTGCCGTCAGTAAAAAGTAGTGATGGGCCGTACTGTTGCCGAATCAAAAATTTGGCGCCGAAAATTAGGATTCGGCAAAGCTGACGTTATGGGAAACTTTTCTAAAGATTCGGCAATCATTTGGCAAAAATTGAATGTTGCCACTACTTAAAAGTTGATATTTCGTTTTCTTCGGGCGAGAAAAGTTTATAAGTTTTGTTTTAATGCATATTGACATAGTTTTTACTAAACGAGGTGTTATTCTACAAGATAATTGTATCGGTGTCATATTTGCGTGTTTACTGGCAATTTTACGGAGACTTTTCGCAGAAGTGGTGTGACAACGAGGTTGGGTAGTAGCGGCCGCCGTCACGATACGCGAGTTTCGGTTTGGAGGCCTCGAGCCTGCAAGTGTGTACATTGTTAAAATAAAGGTGATAACACTGTGTTCTTACTTTCTCTGCAAGCCACCGTTTCGCGCGTGAAAAGGAATGCAACGGTTGCTGAGCTTTCACCACAAGAGAACAATATTATTGTAAATATGCCTGCTTTTCGATTTGAGTCACTTTACGCCAGCTTTGCATGAAAGTGTGAGTCCCATATATTCGCAACGTCTCCTTTTTAAGCTTTAAAATGCCAGTTTCTTGATGTTAGGACACACGCGGACGTTTAGGAAATTGGAAGAGTTAGGAATGTCGGATGTGCAACGTCGAGCATGATAGTTCTGTATTTTGTTTTATGCGGATATATGAAAACTGCGAAATGACGCTAATTAAAAAGCAAATATTATTTTGTATTGGCACAAATGACTTGTGAGCCCGAAACGGGAATGCTATAATTGCGAGAAGTGGTTTAAAGAACTTAACAGTAAAGGTTCTAACTACCTCGTTGCATCACTGGAAATATAAAATAAAAATCACGTTATCCAGAATGCACTGCATCATTTGTCACTTGCGTAGTGGACTGCGTCAATTACTGGTCGATCTTCCGTTCTTGAGTCAGAAAATATTGAAAAGAACCACACTCCCAAAGGCTGACAAACACACAATTAATATGCCGCCTACTCCGCATCTCGCCAGTAACCTCTTGTAGTACTACGCTGTACGATGGTAACCGCACGACCGCACGGCGTCCGTTTGCGATCCATGGTCCAGTCGCGTTCTCGCGCATGCGCAGACATTTGCCGAATTTTTGCCGAATCTTTTGCCAAACTTTCCATCAAAAGTTCGGCATACGCCAAATTGCCGAATCTGAAGTTTGACAGTTTCGGTCCATCACTAGTAAAAAAGTGTATACTATTCCTTTGGTTCTGTCTAAGACCAGCAGTATGTGATATTTGAAAGTATGCAAAAGAGGAAATGAAATCAAATGATTGACATCTTTAAATCTTACACGAAAACTATAGTAATTAGCTGTCCTTCATATTTGATAATACTTAAGGACACCAAAATTCTTTTTCTAGGTGGCACTTTATTTTCAGGAGACAATGACTCCAGCAATAAATGTTAGTTATATAGGATCACGAAAACTTACGGTAAGATCCACTTTAAGGCAAACAATTTTGTTAAAAATGCCTCACATGCATGCTCCGTGGCTTTAACATAATATCACGTTCGAATGCACAGGATGAAGAAGAACGCGACATTTTAGGAATCAAGGAAATGATACCGATGTCGTCGTAAAAGGAACAGATGCAATTAAAGCGCTTATGGATTTAATTGTTTCAAATGACGACTTGCTTGGCTCAAACAACGTGTTTCTAGTCCTCACAGGGTATATGAAGCTAATTTAATCTAAATTAACGCACACTACGGGATATAATGTGTGTATAGTAATCAATGAAAAACGTTTATTAGGTACAACATCACCGAGGAGGAAACTAAAAACGAAGCCAACGCAAACACATTGAGTTTCGGCGACACAAGCAGTTCAGAGGAAAGTGGGAAACTCGACGGAAGTGATGATCTGAAAATTACGTCACGTTCCGCCTCTAGGTCGAATGATTTTTCAAATGTCGGTGGTAAGAACACATAATGTGTGTTACACGCACGTGCTTTCGGGTATTTCCATCGGTCCTTCACCATCTGTTCTATGTTTTGCGCATATGAATATGCTATAACAGCTGACAGAATGAAAACGGCAGGGTGTGTCTTGAAAACGCCCTGCTTTCAATCAGCACGTGGTCTATGTAAAGTTGCGGACGTTCATCAAAAAAAAAAAAAAAGTAACGAAAGCTCGTTTATCGTTTTTGTTTTTGGATTTTAGAACGAGTTCCCGCCACCAGTTCCAGTGGTTCGGAAGGAACGTGTTCCCGTTACATTTCTAAGATTGGAACGTGTCGTTACCTTAAGCTTACGTATGCGTATTTTAATAAAACGTTGCGATGGATAATCCGTAGATAAAATAAAGCGAGCAAGTGAAAATATACACATCAAAAGTACGTATCGTGTCGCCACGATCATGTTTGTTCCAGTAGTTGTTTGAGACTACGTATATCTATAGGACGCTTCCCCTCCCTTGAAGTCTGGGGTTGAAATAGTCGATAATAAATGAATGAATACATTTTATTTTCGATAAGCATGGCGTCGAGGCAAGTTTGAGGAGGAAGTGGTTGGGGTTTAAAGGGTTGATTCTGCCTCTTATATTTTAATTCTGGCGATAGATATCTAAAAAAGCATGTGTCATGTTTGTAGAATTACGTTTTGTACAATGGCTTTTAGAGTAGTTGTGTTTGTTTAATTATATATATATATATATATATATATATATATATATATATATATATATATATATATATATATATATATATATATATATATATATATATATATATATATATAATCTCGCGTTGTTCGCGTTCCCGATTTGATTTGAATCCAGACTCTAAAAGTGTAACAGATAATTTATCGAATGTGTGGTTCTTGAGGGTGAGATGTTTTGAAATTGGCAGGCCCGGCAGGTATTTTGCGTGTGATCTGTGATTGTTAAAACGTAGCCTAAACGCTGTCTCGGTCTGTCCTATATATTGTTTTTTGCACACCTCACACTGTATCAGATAGATTACATTTGAAGAGTCACATGTAAGCTGCCCTCGGATTTTTATTGAGAACTGGGAATGCGTGCTATTGGCCGTGTTGGTTTCTCGCATATGTTTACAGACCAAGCATCCTGCTTTCATGCACGGTCGGCATCCGTTATTTGGTTGGGACGAATTCAGTCGGGAGTTAACTAGGCTGTCTCTAAGGTTGCGTGAACGTCTGTAAATCACCCCGGAGCTGATGGGAATGCACGTTTGAGGCGTTCGCTTTGTTCTAAAATGTTGTAATGTCGCCTTAAAATATTATTTACGTTGGGGAAATTCATACTATAGGTTAGACATAAATTCGTGCGCTGCGCGTTGCACTGAGGTGGGCGGTCCTCCAGGAGGTCAGCGCGGTTTAGTAGGGCGGCTTTTTGGATTGCGTCGTTAATGACCCGCAGAGGATATTTTTGTTTTTCCAGTGCGTTCTTTAGATGATGAGAGCTCGATTGGAAGTCCTCTTGCCGTGAGCATACACGTTTGAAGCGGTGGGCCTGGCTGTAGGGTATACCATTCTTACAATGACGGGGATGGTCGCTTTCGTAGTGAAGGTATTTTTGCCGATCTGTTGGCTTACGATAAAGATTAGTTGTAAGCTTGCCTTTTTCTAATATTATAGTGGTATCCAAGAAGTTGATACTGGTCTGAGAATAAGCGTGAGTGAAGCGAATGGTTGAATGTACAGCATTGTACTGATTTATAAATTCTAGCAGCTTCTCTTCTGTGTGCGGCCAAATAAGAAAAATGTCATCTGTAAACCTCTTGTAGATCAGTGGTTGTAAAGAACAGTCAGAGAGGAATTTAGTCTCCAGTTTGCCCATAAATATGTTGGCATAACTAGGTGCCATCTTAGTACCCATCGCAGTGCCGTTAACCTGCCTATAATATTCTTTGTTACGAGATTCGAATAAGAAAGTCTTAGTTCATAAGACTAGGTGCGTGAGGGTTTAACACAATAAAGGAAGGAATAAATAGAAGCCCAGGAACACTTGCATCGATTGAGGCGCTATCGAATAAATAGTATGATAACGACCATAAATAATAAACCATTTGGACCTAGAATTTTGTGGTACTGAGTTTGGAGCTAGAACTGGACAGTGCGTTTTCGTTCCTTTGTTGTGTTGTTTAGTTAATTCCCGTACATCCTGTATTTCCTACCACTTTTGATGTGTCGACAGAGAGAGAGAGAGACGTAGCGCAGTATACCGAAAATTATATACCACTGAAAAATGTGCTTGAGACGGTTGTTTGGAGTTTTATAACATATTAATCGTAAAGTTCGTCGACAATTCGGCCTGAGAGACGCCTGAGACATTGAGGGCAGAGTGACAATGGAAGCCGTAGTAACGATAGTGAACAAAGAAGGCAGATAGTGATTATTAAATTTAATTACATCAAATTTGGGGAAGAGAAACGAATAGAGAGCTGGCGAAATACTGGGCCAGGAGACGACGAATTTTAACCGATTAGACCATCCCGGCCACTAATTTCGGCGGACTCCATTTTTTACGAGCTCCCTGTTTTACTGTAGTTTCGAATTCACTTGACTGGGTAGACGACAGCCGTTACTGATTTAAGTCCTATGCTAGTTCCGAGTTGCGGCAGTGACATTGGACGTCACTTCAGCTTGCAAATGTTGGAAAGGGCCCGTCTTCCAGGTATCTAAGGAACCACTCCTCCCCACAGGCTGCACCGTGTATATATTGAGAGTGAGGAAGGTTAACAAGTGCCGCCGTATAAATATTGTAAATGAATTTGGGAGCGAGAGAAAGCCTCACTCTCAATACATACATACATACGCGTGCGCTTTCACTAGATTCTCATTGTTATTGTGATTAAAGGTGTTATATAAAAATATTAATAATTTTTTCTCTTTTCTAGTTTTAATTTATATGATCCCCGGCGCTAACATGTTTGGTATAATTCACTAAAACAACTGCTCACCACTTCTTGTTCTAAGAAAAAGAATAGTGCTTGTTGGTCAATTAATGTATTTTTATGCTCATTCTATATGATCCAGGAGTGTCACAATTCGGCACCATCTGTTTTACACCTGCCGCCATTGTCAAGATTTTGGGAGCAATTTCAGCGGGGTCGCTAACGCAGCTGCGCAAGTCGCAAACATGTCAGTACCAAGAAATGTTATTTTTCTATTGTGAACAAGCCAGTTGCAATGCATTATCCGACTGGGTATCGTAGAACTCATAGACTAAGCAACCCATAGAACTTTAAACAAGTGAAGGGACCTCATGTGATACTAGCCTATTTTTCCCTGGTGAACAACCCGATGATAATATAACAATAGAAAGTCATACTTTGTTAAAGCTGCACGTATGGGCGTCGAGAAAATGTTTGAAAAATAATACTACAAAAACCGGAGCAGTCCTTTTTCGCCCGAAAAATAAAGTAATCTATATTTCGAAACAGGTTCTGCACAACACGTTCATCATTGATTTAACAAACTCGTTGAAAATCCTTGGAGTGTTGCTTACGGAGAAAATGACTTGAAATGAGCAGATAGACTCTGTCACATCTAGATTAGCGCAGACAGTCGGTCTAGTGCAGCGTCACAGCTCCATACTTTCTATAAAAGTAAAAGTATTACTGTACAAGTCCTTGTTTTACTCGCATATAAGTTACTGCAATCTTGTGTGGGACACAACCACAATTACCAACCTAGAAAGCATTGATGTATTGCAGAAAAGATGTTGCGCTCTATTTGTAATGCCTTTAACGATTGTCATGCTTCACCGTTGTTTGAGAGACATTCAGTTATAAACATTTTTGATTGGTATACATATAGGTTAAGTCAGAGCTTTCGATTAGAATTAAAACGTAATACGCAAAATCTAAAATAACTAGCTTCAATAACTAGAAACGATCCGCTTACTCAACCCGTCATACCGAATACTGGAAAGTGGATATATGTGGATCTAATTACGGAACCCAAATGCTAAATTACTCTGCTTCCCAATAGTCTGAACGATCATAGTGAGAACACAATTGATTTGATTAAAACTACATTACACAACCTAAGGTCAATGTACTTGTAGTTCTATAAGGTTCTGCTTGCTACGATGGAGTTTACATCTTTCAACATGAAAGATATATTTTGTGTATTTCAAGCAGGTGAATAATTTTGTTTACTTACTTTTCTTGGTGCTTGATGTAGCATGTTTGCGGTTGAAAGTTCACTATGAAACATGTTTTAGAAAACTTTCTAATATATCTTCTGTGACAATGCTGTCTCTTGAGTGTTTGCATTCTGTTTTGTTTACCAAATAAAAAAACCAAGTTATTATTTTAGAAATCTCTGGATATTTTAATTTTGTAACATGCTTTCTCTGAGATGTTTGTATTATTTTCATTGCTGCCACTCCAAGGGGCCCGAGGGCTCGTCAAGCTGCCTGCGGGTAGCTTTTCCCCACGATGTCCTCCATCAGTGGAAGAAAAAAAAAGACTTATTAATAATATTATAAAATATTACATTTGTCTTTTTCTGAGGGGGTGAGGGTGGGGGTTACTTTTAAAACTTGAATTCAATTTTTTTTAATTTCTGCTGCGGAACCAGCATTATAGCTAATATTCATAGTATTCCTTCTCGTCGGATAGATCTACAATTGTGTTAAAAAAGATGGCGACGTTCGAAACGTTTTAGACACGCTAGAATGTTCGCACACTTTTCCATAAAAGAAACGCCCCTTTTATTTTTAAATCGCGAATTGATGACGCAGCTCAAACGTGTTGTATTAATTTTCACTCCAGGGTTGACTTGCAAAATTTCGTCTCTTTAACATACACTAAGAAATGTCACACCTTATAGGGGGGAAAAAGGGTGTTCTGAGAAATACACCCATGGCTTTAATTTCCAGCACCTTTATTTTGATTAAAACACTATTTGTAATCGCAAAATAGTGCACTGTGGCGCGGAAATTTAATAATTTTTAGGGATGTTTGCTGCATTCAGTCTTTTTCAAACAGCTTGTTTTAGCGACTGTGTCAAAACATGATTTTCCGAACCCATTCTTTTTATTTGGAGACACATTCTTTGAACATGAATATATTGTGAAATATTGACAACAACAAAAAAATAATAGTGTAACCTTTGTAATCGCGGACGCAGTCACCTACAAAGGAGTGTCTTTTAATTGTCGTGTATGTATGTCGATGGAGCAATCAACTAGGTGATCAATCCCATCTCGCCAAGAATTAATTGCTCTTGAATACTCTTTTTCTGCGTACGCGAAAGCTGATTGGGGCTCTTGCTGCTTGAAACGTGTTGCTCGTAAACGTGCTTCTCACACATACGACACTTCAGGATGTGAGAACGCAGAATGTATATGTTCACATTAGGCTGATGAAGCCTATAGCACACAAAGCTATATATTTATATAGACGTCGTTTGGCCTTGTCATCCGGCGAGTATAACACTCGCCGACTTTGCACGAAGGTATGACATTCAGAGAGTAACTTTACAAATTCTAAGATAAAACATTTCATTTCTTTCTGCCAGGATCTGTAGGCTCCAAATATTGACAAAGAAAATGGGTAATAACTTATGTGAATGATTTCAGACTTGGACATGTGTACAACGGAACAATACCTAGACGACAGTGTGGCGACTATGACTACGCGCTTGGAGGGTTTCACGGGGACGAGTGCAATAAGATAAGAGAGTTACCGAGGCAAGAGAGGTAAGCAAATAATTATTGAAATCAATTCTGTTTCGAATATACAAACCTTTCGAAAGCTCGAGGCAAATCTAATATTCAAGTTTTCACGTTGATTAGAACATCTTAATATCTATATAATATTATATATCCGGTGTTTCAGCGAAGACTGACAAATATTCCTATAATTAGTGTATTCGAGGTAAAAATATAATTGCTTTGGGACCGCATTACTCGTGGCGGCAGGCGTCAGAAAGTGTGCGACAATCCCTAAGTTGTTCGCTAATTAAATAAAATTGACTTATTAAATTCTTAATTAGTGCGAATATACATATGGTTCCAATAAGAAACTTGCTGAGCGTCATTGAAAACCACTAAATCAGTAATTTTTAGAAAGACTTTGAGCGAGTGAAAAGCGTAGTAGTGCGCTAAAGTTACCACAGTGGAGCAGGTACAAGTCTAGCGGCTGCGAGAAGGTGCCCAAGCGATTTGTGACGATCTTTTTTTGGTCTGAAATCGATGCTTTGATCTAATAAACACAAACTAATTCAATTGTCCGCCATCAGGTACAGAATATTCAACGTCGTTCAGGAGCCATTTCATCATTCTTTCTCGTCGTGCACAGCTCGTGCTCCAGCGGCCGAGGTCGGGGCAGCTCCAATGCTTTGGTCGCGTGCTTGATCCCTTTTCCCGGTTCCTCGCGCGCTCTGAATAATTCCAACATTCACCCCCGGAAAACGCAATTAGTCCGTTTTTTCACAGTCCGAGGATTCCAGGCAGTACAAAAGCTGTGCTGGGCGCTTCACTGTAGTTACGTCAGGTACTCTATCGACCAACGTTGCCAAAAGCTCTTCATGACTTCTTGTCCGTGTGTCCAGAGCTTCAGTAGTGTCTCAGCTTCAACGTCTTTTTCTTGCTTGACATCCTCTGTGCACTGAAGCGAGTTGGTCAGCCCCTCCGACAGTTTGGCCCTTTCGGCTTCTGCAACATGGAGCTGCACTTTCATGAAAGTGCATGCATCTTTCTGTTTGGCCATTGCAGCTTAGAACTTTCGAGGTCGGCGGTGACGGTACTCAGCGAAATTCTAGCTGTTTGCGCTCATCTTGAGCATTTTGCAGTCCATCCTCGACTTCCTTGAGTGTCTTGTCGACGAGAGTCTTTCCCGGCCTTCATTGTTTCCAAGCTGCTTTTAAAGTCCATCAACTCTGTCTGCAATCTCGAAGATGCCTGTGCACTGGCCCCGAAGCTGTGTGGAATTGAACGAATTTCAGAATGCGCTTTTTGAACAACATTTCCACATGGAAATGTTGTTCAACATGCTCAACTGCTCCCGCAACGTCGGGAGATCCTGATCTTTGTCCTGCAGCTGCTGTATCACCCCAGCAATCTGAGCCTCAGCGGCTGCTTTCCTTGCTGCAAGTTCTCGCTTGGTTTCTTACATTTGAGTGCACTTTGAATCAAAGAGCATGTTGAACGCTCTCCAGCAGCTGACACTTCTCTTTCAGCTGCGACCACAAAACAGACTCCTTTTTTCGAGATCACTGTTTTGCTCGAGCAACATCTTGAACTTCACTTCCGTCCTCTTCTTGGAAGTCAAGAGAGCTTTCTTGAGCCGACCTATAGGTCGTCGTGAGCTTCTGTGAGTGCCGCCATTTCTTGTGCTGTTGCTGACTTGGCTCCTGAGCCCCAAACTGTAGCTGTTTGCAGCAGAACCGTCGTGTTTGCTTCATCAGTGACAGCGGTCTGAAGTATTATGGGACTGGTAGAGACTTCACTCTTCCGTGGTGTCTCCGGTTTCTCACTTGATCTCGAGAAGAATTCTTGATCGCACATAACGGTGGCGTGTCGACCTTGGCACTCAGAACATCCTATCTTGCTTCTGCACTTCTTGGCGAGATGGTCTCGTTTTGGACAATTAAAGCATCGTCCAACCTTCTGCAGGACTTGTCGTTTTTCAGTGAGAGACATGGTTTCACTGCACACCTCGGTGTCATGGTTTGGCAACATGCAGAACGCACACTCCTGGTTGTCCGTTCGTTGTAGAAGTGCTGCTGCCGTCCCTCTGTTTGTCCATGACCTCGCAGGTTCTTTTGATGTAGCAGACGTAAAGTGTTTTCTTCTGAACTGTCTTTTATGTGATGATCTGTTTTCTTTGTGCAGAAAGTCTCTCTCTGCTTTCTACCTCTATGCGCAGAAACCTCAGGAGAATTGGCAGTTGACTCTGTTGACCTCGGTCTTGGTCACTGTTGTTACTCGACAGGGCAGCATATTGGGTGCGCAGTCATCGGTGCTCCTCGTCGCGTACAGCATTTCTATGGTAAGCAAGAACAAGGTCTTCCCGAAGCAGCCTAAGTATTAATGGGTGCAGAAGTGTAGAGAAGGTTTCTTCCTCACCCTAAGAGACCTGAGCCCACGGATGTTTCCTTGTAGGTCGTCGTGTAGTCGCCTGAGCCCTTGGACATCGAGCGATGATCTGATCCGCTGTCTCTCCAATAGCCTGATCATGTGATTGTCGTTCAACCGTTTTCGTCGCCGAACCTGGTTTTGAGGATGTCCCGAGCATCCTCGTAGCAGCTCGCTGTCGCTGGTAGTCAGACAATCGCCTCAGCGGCTTCTTCAGAGAGAGCAGCTCTCAAGTAGTTGAACTTTTCGGTCGGCGATAACTCTCGGTTATTGTGGACCATCTGTTCAAACTGCTCTCAGAAGGGCTGCCACTATAGGCTATCTCCGTTGAACCTCAAAAGCTCCAGCTTGGGCAGCTTCACTTTCGCAGATGACCCAGATGACTCCGTACCGCTCCGTCTTGTTCGATCGGAGGTCCTTGCACCGTCTGCACTTGCGATGGTAATCTTGAAGCTCAGACGAGCAGAATAAGCGACGACGCGCTCGTTGTACTCAACAGTCCGCGCGTACTCCTGTTCCGCTTCCCCATCTGTCAGCAATGGCTCAATGGCAGCGTCCGTTTTGTTCAGCTGGTCATGTATGATATTGAGACGAGCGAGAAGAATCCGGAGCTCCTCTTCAACTGGCACTTCGCGTTCCACAGCCGCGTCGATCTCCGAAAGTACTTTGGTGACTTGCGAGCGTTGGATCTTCCGCTTCTGTTTGAGTCTCTCCATTGTCGCGCCGTTAGGCCTCGCTGTGTTCCTTCTCTAATGTCGAGACTTGAAGCTCGGTTAAATCATCCCTCAGACTCACCGTCCAGTTCCGTAAAGGAAATTCCCGGGCTTCGGCACCAAAATTTGTCCGCCTCTTACCAGAGCCACAGCCTTGTACCTGCTCCACGAGTGTTAACTTTAGTGCACTACCACGCTTCCCACGTGCAGTGTGTTCCTGAAAATTACTGATTTAGTAGTTTTCGATGGCGCTCAACAAGTTTCTATTTGGAACCACGTGCCTATTTCCAGTATATATCACCAACACATTCCCGTTACTTAAAAAAAGTTAATTATTTACTTTGTTCGTGATTCCAACGAAGGCAGATTCACGTCGTTTTCACATGCTACGTTATTTTGACAAGTATGTATGAATAAAATCTGACTGCTTTTATACCTCGAAATGGCTAAAAAGAAATAGACGAAATACATTTTGTGATATCGAACCCCAAATGCACGTATTTAAGTCGTCATATTTCTTTGAACTCTTTTTTAATTACGTTTAGCTACATTGGCGAGCTAGAAATATATTCTAAGCTAAAATAAAACCAATGACGCACACGCTTCAAAGACAAACGACCTAGCAGTAGCGGTGCTGTTACCGAACCAATGTGTAACAGGAACCGATTCTTTTTACTCCGAAGGAAGAAACGCTGATACTTTGTTGATACACGTAGCGGAAGCGAATTTTCTTCCTTACAGCCCTGTCACATTGAGGCCACGCGACGGCAACGGCAACACGATATCTTGTCCGACAGTCAGGCAACTCGTTGCTCGCTCCCCGTGTTATCCGACAAACCTGTCACATCGCGGCAACAGCACCACAACATGGACGACAACGAAAATGTTGCCTCGGTATGACAGCTTTCGGCAACAAAAACAGTAGCAACTTGTTTCGGACGACGTGTGTTGCCCTGATCGTTGGCTGAGCGAATTTCGGGCCGGTAACATGACCACACAGAGAGTATCGATGGCAGAGATAGTTCCCTATCAATAACGTCTTACTGAAATAAATGATCGGAAAGCGTAATTTAATGATAATTAAGCCTGGCGTTTAGCGGAAATAAGTTGATGAATATTGTCACTGCGTAAGTACGGAAAGCGGTTGTCAAAATGGTCCCAGGTGCGGTCGTGAGCGCTCAGACTGGTGCTGAAATTGGAACTGCAGAGAGACCAGCTCACATGACTGCTCGTGAAATAAAATGGCATGCCAACTCACCCGCTGATAAAGCATCATATAAATAATCCAGGAAAGCGATGATTAAAAAATGGAATCATTAAAACGACCACTCTGATTATGAATGTTCACGCTTGGAACTTAGAATCAGCCACTGCCAGAACACATGCTCTGTTTTAAAAATACCCAGGGCGTTCCGGGGAATGAATCGATCACATAGCAGGCGGTAGGCAAAAATACAGCGTTGAAAAATAATTATTCCACCGACAGAATCGTTTTTTACATACGCTAAAAATCCGTTACAAATTTCTCAAAATCCCCAGCTCGTTTGGGCCAGCTTTATACATTTTTATAGTCACTTAGAGCACGAGAACGCCAGGCAGGAGCTTCAGTTGTTACGTCTCCAGCGCGAGCTTCCTACCGTCGACCACGATTCGGCGTCTCGTACGCATCGAGTGCGCACGCATAGCCAAAGAAGGCGAACTAGGCAACGAGCGAGGGCTGAAGGCCCGGTGTTTGAAACAGAAACACCTTTGTTGTCACCTTGTCAGTGACTATCCACCAAGCAAGTGTGAGAGAGAGGTGACGAGAGCGTGCGTGGACGTCAAAACGCCGAGCTCTGATTGGAAGGATTAGTGGGTTGACCTAAAGCTAGCTGCCTTCGTCTCCGCTGTACTCGTCGAAGGCGTTAGAACGCGAAATGGCAGCGTCCGGCGTTCGGCTCTCGCATTCAAGTGTTCGACGAGTGCAGTGGAAATAAAGTCAAACTTTAGGTCTACCCAGTAATCCAGGGGTCTCCAAATTTTTTCGCTAAGAGGCCAGATCAAGGATTTGTCCCTTACTCGTGGGCCGGAAACGAAATAACTATAAATTAGAAAAAAACTAAGTCAATAATCCTAAAAAAGCAATTAATAACTACAAAATCGAGCTAGAGTACAACCGGAACAAGGAAGAATATAAGGTGTATTAATACAAGTGGTTTATTCTTCAATCTGGCATTTCTGTCTTACATTGTGGAATCACGATAACGGTCTTTTGAATTTTTTTTTATGGGCGTCATCAAACAAGCCCTTTGCAGGCTTTGATATGCCCGTATTTAATACTTGAATTCCCATGTGTGTGAAAATAAAATGTATTATTATTATTATTATTATTATTATTATTATTATTATTATGATTTTGTGATTTTGTGATTTAACATATTTTGTGATTTAACAGCCTAAGCTTCAACTGGAACTGTTGCTAATTCTGGTTAAGTTCACAATTTTTTATGTTTTTCCTTTTCTTTCTTCTTTTGTGATAATTATTTTGATATCTTTGCAACCTCGGTTTAGTCACACAAGCCCTTGAAGGCTTTGACGAACCTGCGTTGTTTTGTGGATATGCTCCTCCATCACAAATAAATTATTATTATTATTATTATTATTATTATTATTATTATTATTATTATTATTATTATTATTATTATTATTACCTAAGAACTATGATATTACACGAGTTGGGAACCCAGAAAGTTTACCAGGTATAAATCAAAGCGCATAGAAACTTTGGCACGTTCCAACAGAGCAGAAGACTATCATCAGGACACTAAGCACAATATACATGGGAACGCACAGGAATTTGAACACGGGAAGTTACACAGGTAGAAACAGGGGACTAATGGTGATGCTGGTGAGGACAATGTCCAGTGAATATTATAGCCAGAGTGCACGCGTAAGATAGGCAGTTTCCTTTCATTTATTGTTTTTCTTTACTAGTAGTCGCGCGCTCAGGTCTCCACCTTTCCTCTAAGTTTCTCGTCGCATTGTTGGATAATTGCCAGATTTAGGGGTAATTGTTTTTCATATTGTAGCACCTTCTTTATCTAATTTTTATCTGTTTTTGGTAGTATTATCGCATAATTGTGTGGGGGCTTGTGTACATAGCGCAACAAGCACGAGCAAAGATCGCCTCTGCTTTTATTACTATAAGAACTAAAACGGTGTCACCAAAACTACTAGTGTGGAAGAAAATGTTTATTCAGGCTACTAACCCGGTACACGCAATATTTGGGGCTCGTCAATACCCCGCCTGAATAAAAATAAAACACACAAACACACACACACGCGCGCGCACACACACACAAACACACACGCAAATTCGTGTTCGTGCTTACTATGTTGTGCCGTGTATATATTTTCCTTTCTGCTTAAAAATGCTTGTGCGTCTAGCGTCTCTCAACTTGACAGGGTTGTGAAAAATATTGATATTGAAAACTATTTCTCAAAATTAAATATGGTTTATGCAGCAATGATGAATATGAATGCCTGAAGGATTCTGTTAAAGCAATCGGAAGCAAATGGATGACACCGAGCATGTTTTATTCGCATTACCGCCGCGACTGGCCTCAATGCAGAACCTCGTATTTCAACTCCGTGGAATGCACGGTGAGTTTCTTTATGCTCACAAGATTTGATATTCCTGTAGTGTGTCCTGTTTGCCACGGTATACTAAGTTAATATATTGCTTAACCGCATTATAATTGTTATAAGCAGTTGTATACATCACACAGTCTAGTGAACATATTGTTCAGAGACTGTCGAATCCAACATGCATCCTAAAACTATATGATTTTGGGATCCAAACGTACTTCCGTCAATAATTAGTTACAGTCTTAGAAAAATGGCAAAATTATTTCTCCAGGAATGTACAACTTAACCTTGAAAACCAAGAAATAAAGAGTGGAAAGCTTGGCGTGGAACAAAAATGATAATTCAACGCGATATCAGTGAATGAAAATATACAGAGTGAGCGATTTTAATTCGAATACAAAACACACACACACACACACACATTTATTATATGTATATAGATATATATATATTCTTTTTTATTAATGACGGGGTGGGAGTTAGACGAGTCCCGTCTGTGTATTATGTATTTAACAGGCTCGGTAATTATTAGATGAGGGAATAATCGTCACGGTAAGTTGAAGAATTATGTAACATCTCTTATCTAACTTTTAAATTATGTTGGAACTGCAATATTGACGGCAAGTACTATTCAAGGCCAGATCATTTTATTCATTTTGCGCAAAGGTTATGTTTTTTTTATAATAATGAATAATATTTTTTGTGTTCTTTTGCTCGGTTTTAAGATTGGGAGCATAAGAGCACATCGAGCTCTGCCTAGAATGACGCTACGAAGGGTGCCGTAGTCCTTTAGGTCACATCGTCACTGGTGCCGTCGACGCACCCACCAAGGACATCTGCAGAGATAGCAGACATGTACAAGTTACTCAAAAAAAGTAATTAAGTTAAGTTACTGAGTATTGACGTCAAAAGTAATTTGAGTAGAGTAGAAATTACTCAAATAGAAAGTAATTGAGAAAATTACTAATTACCGTAAAAAAGTAGCGAATTACTTTGAAGTTACTTTTGAAGTTACTTTTATGTTTTTTATGGTAAAAAGAAAGTACAGAGGTTTTGATCCGTTAGCGAAATTGTGCTAGCCAAATATAAATCGGCTTGTTTTTTCCCCAGAAATGCTTTAATAGCTGGTTCTGCTTCTGCGTGCCTAATTGTTTTGTACTTTCTTGTTTGTTTGGTCAATGATTTACTGCGAATGTGTCATTTCTACTTTGAGGTTTAGCACTGTCTGAGCTTGATATTTTTAGACAGTGTTTGCTTGTTTACAGTGTTACGTAAAGTACATCTAAAAAGTACTTGAAGTAAAGTACAAAGTAAATGAGAGGTTATGTACTTCAAGTAAAGTAGTAAGTACACCGGGTGCAATGTACTTGAAGTAACGTATATAAATACAATATATTTCAAGGTAAAGTACAAGCACTTTTAACACAATCTTTCATGATGCCCCTTCATTCCCTATATAGTGTTTTTTTTTAACTGGTATGCATTGCTCCAGGGGTAATCGGAGGTGCATCAGGTTTTTACGGAAATGGCAGCAAATATTGTATAAGGTCAAGCTCGCCGCAGAGTAGTTGTTTTACTCTCGCTGACGAGCTATTTGACACAATCAACTTATAAGGCACTTATTTCCATCGGTCTTACAGCCGCCATTACTTCACTCAGAGAAATGACCAGATGACGTCTCGAAAGAGCGCGTTTTCACATGACGATACCGCCATTTTTTTGTTTTCAAATTCGGGGAATGTACATTGAAGTCGGGAGTTTTACTTTCCTCGGAAAATACAAGTACATGTTCAGAAAATTTACTTCAAGTAAAGTACAATTTTTCTAAACAGTAGTACTTTAAGTACCATGTACATAGAGTACTTCCCAACACTGCTAGTTTATTATTTTTTATATAAAAACGTTGGGGGAATTACTACAGGTTTCTCGAACGATCTTTAAATCTTTGAAGATCTGCATATTCTGAGTTTTGGGAGGAAAGGCAACGCAAAAAGGTAATCTTTGCGTTGCCCTTTAGCACCGCGATTCTTCGAGTACAGCACAAACTACGGGAGCACCAGATGAGTTTCAGAGCAGGTGCTGCATTTTGTTGCCTCCTTTGAGTGAGGATGCAGTGTGTGCACCTCCTGTAGTGGGCGAGAGTTTCTACGTTGGGAGAAGCGGAGACCAGCCCTTTCTTCAAATGGGTCAAGTCTCCTTGAGCTTCGGGACACAGAGAAACGCCAGTCTTCGGCGCTAATCCCGCAGTTACTCGGCCTCTCTTGCGTCGTGTCTGTTCGCTCCCCGCGCCTCGTAGCAGTGTTGTTGCAGTGTGTGTGTGTGTGTGTGGGGGGGGGGGGGGGGGGCTTGTGAAAAGTGTGGGAGGGAGGGGGGGGTTCGGACTCTCCAAACCATTTTCTCCTTCCCCCTCCTTCCTACGCCACATGCTTCCCACTCTTTGCAAATATCAGCTGATCTTCCAACATCTTATCTCCTTTGTGCAGGAATGTTTGTTGATAGGCAAAACAACCACTAAAATTCGAAAGTAATTTGTAACTTGAGTAGAAGTTACTCAAAAAAGTAATTAAAGTAAACTACTAATTACCGAAATAAAAATGTAATTGCAAGTTACTAAACTACTCAGAAAAGTAGTTAAACTACAGTAACTTGAGTAGAGTAGTTGAACTACGTACAAGTCTGCGAGATAGTGACGACGTGATTGAAACGGCGACGTCACTCTTCGAAGCGTCATTCTAGGCAGGGTTTGGTGAGCTCTTTTTAAGCGAAATTTTTAAATAGGGGGAACACCGAGAAAATTGATTGATTAGTATTTCATAAACAAGTACACTTTTGCAATGTTTTTTTTTCTTTTTATTCTTCTTAGTTGGCGATTGACCCATATATAGTTATAGCCGGCGAACGGAAATTACAACATGACACTCAAAACCAACAATTAAAGATATATTCAATATATTTTAGTTAATTAGTCAACTTACGGCATCGATTATCCCCATTTAATATCCACCGAGATTGATAAACACATGGTGAAAGCAGAGCTCGTTCAGCTCACATCCTCTAGATCTAAAAAAACTGCTCAGATTAAAACCAAACAAGCTGTATACTCACACAACTTGGTTGAAAGCTGGAAGTGAATTTAATGAACTTAATGAGAGATTTATCTTAAGAAACTGGTAAGGTTGTCTCAATTTTAGTTTATTTAATGATAAAGTTTCCATCTATCCAGACTTCTAACTCCCTGTGCTAAACATTTCTCTAACAGAAACCCAGCAAGTCAACGTACCAATATAGCGAATGCCGAGTATCGTGCTGCCCTAAATATAAATATATATTTTTGAACCCGACGTTAAATGACATTCCTGCTCCGGACGGTGAGAACAGTGATGCTCACAAGGTAAGAAACAGTAAATGACTCATTGCTAGAATATTGATTAGCTATTGCTATTCAATATTGCAAATTCATGATTTTAACTGTGCAATTTTGTTTTTAGTACTTGTAATGTCAAGCAAAAGAGGCACCCAGATAGCAGGGAAAGAAAATACATATGAGCCGATATAAGTTTATAATTAGAAAACCAAAATAACCCATGACAAAAAATGCGTGAGCCTTGCAGTCACTTTCTTTTACTGTATCGGGTTTCCTTAGCATAAAGTTACCAGCAATTAAAAAGTGAAAGCCGTTTACAACTCCCTGTAACGCCGAACTAGAGCGCAGCTCTTGAGGAGGAGGAGGGAAGGGTACTGAGGGGAGGGTGAACTCCTCCTCCCTCCTCCTCAACTCCTCATCCTACCAAATACTCCTCCTCCCTCCTCCCATCCTCCCCTTCCTCCTCCTCCCTCCCCTCCCTCCTTCCTCCTGCCCTTCCTTCTCCCCCTCCTCCTCCCCTCCTTTCTCCTCCCCTCCTCCCTTCCCCCTCTCCCTCCTCCCCTTCCCTTCTCCTCCTTCCTCCTCCCTCCCCCCTCCTCCTCCCTCCCCCTCCTCCTCACCCCTCCTCCTACCCCTCCCCTCCTCCTCCCTCCTCCTCTCTCCTCCTCCCTCCTCCTCCCGAGGTCACGTGACCCCCCCGAGGTCCCGTGACCTGGGGGGTCACGTGACCTCGGGCGGTTACGCCGACGCCGACGGCGACGGCGACGCCGCTCAAGCCAGAAACGGGCGCCTAAGAGCTGCGCTCTAAAAAATTTTATATATATATTAATGTGCGCACCTTAGGATCTTGAATAGGGAGGTGTTTCACCAACGACGTAGAATAACTAGAAAATGTAAGACGTTCACAATTCTCTGTTATGCCGAATTAGACCGCAGCTCTTGAGGAGGAGGAGGAGGGTAGGCCCTCCTCCCCCCTCCTCCTTTCCTGCTCCCCTCCCATGTAGGGGGAACGTTTCGCTAAATTGCCTGCTGAACTTAGCGGAAAAACTCCCCGCTAAATTAAGCGGAAACGTTCCCTGCTACATTTAGCGGAGAACTTTTTCAGCTAAATTTAGTGGGGAAACTTTTTCAGCTAAATTTAGCGGTGTTTTTCCGCTAAATATAGCGGGAAAATTTAACCACTAAACTTAGTGGGGAATTTTTCCGCTAAATTTAGCAAGGACACTTTCACATAATGCAACGCGCGGTTACGCCCGGTTGCATTATTCCCAGAATGCAGCGCGCGGTTACGCCGACGCCGACGGCGACAGCGACGGCGACGCCGCTCAAGCCGGAAACGGCCGCCGAAGAGATGCGCTCTAAAAGCATGAAAGACGTTTAAAATTCTCTACAATGCTAAATTAGAGCGCAGCTCTTGAGGAGGAGGAGGGAAAATACGGAGGGGAGGGTACGTCCCTCCTCCACCTTCGTACCCTCCCCTCCTTTTCTACTCATCGCCTCGCATTTAGCAGAAATTTTTTGCTAAATTTTTTGCTAAATTTAGCCGGAAATTTAGCGAAGATTTCCCCGCTAATTTTAGAGGGGAAGTTCTTCCGCTAAATTTAGCGGGTTAAGTTTGCCCGCTATATTTAGCGAGAAAATTTAGCAAATATTTCCCTGCTAAATTTAGCAAGTTTCCCCGTTAAATTCCGCAGGGAAATTACCATCACGTGGCCTCAACAACAATTTAGTTTCCCCGCTAAATTTAGCGGGGAAACTGGGACGTTTGCATAATGCAACGCGCGCGGTTACGCCGACGCCGACGGTGACGCCGCTCAACCCCGAAAATGGCGCCTAAGAGCTGCGCTCTAAAGCACTCTAAATAAAAAAAATGAAAACTGGGTCTTTTGGAATCAAGTTGCCTGCAGAAAACATCAGACTACGATTTTGAAATACTAATTATCAAATTAATCACCTAACGTTCACTAAAGTGTAACGTGTGGTCCATGAGCCTTAATTCTAACAAATGTAAATCTATGCATGTGTCCCATCAGTCCTATGAATATCATAATTTCCTCCTTATTCAAGCTACTTAGAATCTGTTAAATCCTACAAATATTTAGGGCCGTTTTCAGATAAGATCGAACAGCCATGTCCGGTGACCATTCTTATAATTCGATGAAACAAAATATTTTGCTAACGCCATGCCCAGAAAAATAAAGCCAATCCTTGTTTTCGAAAAAAAAATGTCTTTACAAAAACAATTTGTAAGCATCCTCTCAGTCAAGTGCGCGTTTTGCGTATCGCGCGATGTTGACATTCCGGGCGGCTTCCCCCAAATTAGAATATGCACCATAGGTCTCGGATCCCCGTCATGCCTTCCTCACTGATGAATCGGAAGCCATACAAAATAGATCTGCTTGTTTCACACTCACTAATTACCACTACACAGCTAGTGTTACTAATATGAAATCGAAAATTCACTGATCAAAATCAAACTTTCCCGTCTCTCTTTATTCCACAAAATATATATTTAATAATACAATACTATGAGACAAATTCATTCTGCGCCCACTTTACGTTTCCTCTCGTCTTGATCATGAGCACAAGGTTGGGATTCCAAGCGTTGACACAACTACGTTTCATTAATTCTTCCTTCCTCGTGCTTCCAAAGAATTGAGCCACCTTCCTGGTTCAATTACTTCCACCACGGATTTAGAGCATTTTAAATCTGCGTTAACGAACCATGTTGTTGACGAGTGTATCTAAACTCTATTTTCTTTTCCTCCTAATGTGTTCCCTGTTTTTTTGTTTTGTATTACTAGTAGTGTTGCTCTCCTCCTCTGTATAAATGGCTTGCACTGACGTCACATCGCATGCTTTTGACCACCATGTAAGAGGAGGAGAGGGAGAGCTGCTTTTGTAAGAATTTTGAGTGACGGGTTATATCTTGTGGGAGGAGAATAGCGACGTCTGTGCAAATCCGGGAGGCACAAAGAGGATCCTGAAAGGAGGGGGAGCTCCTTCTTCCCCTCTTCCCTGGTGGTCATCGGAGCGCTCCTTGAGTGACGTCACGTGCAAGCCATGTATACCTTCGGACGCTGAGGAAACAATAAATAAATAAATTAACCTTTGAAATATTCCCGTTAGCTGGAGAATTGTAATGAGTTGTTAAAACGTTACATAGATTTGTTAGAATTTACACAATTAAATTGAGTTTTGGCAAATTTAAGCCACGAGGAGACTGAGATTCCGAAACTAAACACGAAAAAGCGGCAAAAGACCCACATGTAAACGACGCCAGCATCCGCAGCGGGTGCAGGTAGCGAGTCTTCGCGAATCGCAAAGGGTCACGTGGTCGTACAATAGGCGCGCCATATTTATTATTGAGCGCAGTGTTCTGTGTGTGTGTGTGTGTGTGTGTGTGTGTGCGTGTTTTTTTTTTCCTACCTTGGTTCCGGTGCGACGGGCTCTAGACCGCCTGAATTTGTCAGAGGTTCGCACTGAACGGTAATTGGATTCCTGTGCACTGCACTAACAGCAGTTTGACGCGAAAGAAATTTCCAACTGAAATATGCCAGTTAAAAAAGAAATTATATTACAAAAGGTGTATATTAGATTTTGGAAATTATGTTAATTATCAGTTTTCGTTCCACTTGACGTTCGCCGCGGTTGCACGAACTCTAACTATCCCAAGGGATTTTTTTCTTAATCGCATACTGCATACGACTGGTGTCAGAAATAAATTTCCTCACTGTTTTGATCCATAGGATATGATAGTAATTGGGGTTGTGTGGATATTTATACAGCGTGTAGTTGGTCTGCCGCCATTTTAATGTTGCGACGAGTCTCCCAGCTGTAGATGAGCAATTTAGCCAGTGCGGTACAACCCGCTAGCCTGGGAGTCTTTAACATGCACCACGCAGTAGTGATACACGACCGCACGCCGGTACGATGCTCATCCAGATCGAGACGGGCAGGGGGTGGGGGCTCGAACCCAGGATTCTTGGGTTTTGCAGTGCGAGCTTTCACTCCACGCGCGTCGAGCTGGGTGTGCGCTGCAGCCCCACTCGGCCACCCACATTCCCCCATATGATACTAACATCAACATTTACAGATAGCAAAATCAATGATTCCTGGGTACGAATGCGTTAGCTAGCTATCGCTGTACAGACGGCGCTGCTCTAATAGTTTGAGGAATAGCGCCTTTACCTGGCTCACGTCACAAACAACAAGCTGTGGTCCGAATTCTTTGTAGCGGAACAAAAAAACTGCAGTCAACATTCACAACCGTTTGGTCGTTTTATGATGGAAGTTGTTCAGGCGATGGTGGCACCGTTGGACTTTAGGTTCATAAGCTTGAAGCTTCAGAAGGTGGAGGAGGCGGAGCCACCGCCCCTGGAACAAGCATGTGGCCCCGAGCCGATGACACTGCTTTTTATGAGTCGGTGGACCACAAGCCGACAATTGGCCCTACATTCTTTAGTTAGCTAAGGAAATGCAATGCCAATTATCGATGCTCTGGCATATTCAAAAGTAGGCGCAAGACGGGTTGCTCGAAGGTTTACTACCGTGTACAGAACAACAATGGAAGGCAATTTGTTTTGTATTGTTGGAGCGTTTAGAGGCGGGCCTTTTGTGCATGATTGTCACAGGCGATGAAACGTTTGCTTAGTTGTTTAAGGCAGAGACGAAAAGGCAGCAATCAGAATGGTATCGTAAGCGATAATCGATGACAAAATAGGTTCAATCCGCCTCCTTTCGCCGGAAAGGTAATGATCACCATCTTTTGGGACATTGATGAAGTGATTTCTGTTAATGTGACACGCCCAAGTGAGATGACCTGTTCGGACGCGAATATCAAAACCTTCCCAGAACTGCAAGCAGCGTTACCGGCGTGTGCGGTTAAAATAGAGATCGACATATTTTGTTCGACACAATGTCTTCCCTCATTAGAAGTGTCTCGATCCCCAGAAGAAAATTGGTCAAATTTGGTTTGACACCCCATTGTCCGCGAACGTCCTGATTGGACGTCATTAGATTTTCATTTCTTGGGCCACTGAAAGATGCGCTGCGTGGAATAAGTTAAAAACAAAGATAGCGCGATTCGTGGAGTGCAGTAGTTGGTTACGTGAGCAAGATGCGAGCTGGTGAAGGAAAGGAATGCATATCCTTGTTTTGAGCTGGAGTAAGTGGGAACACATTTTATCGAAAATACACTTGAGTACGTGCATGAAAGATACCATGATATACTACAGAAATGTTTATACATTTTGTATACAGAGTTTGGAAGAAAATACGCATGCATAACTATTTGTGTAACCCTTGTAGTGCGAGAATGATTATAGGTTAAGTGATGGTACACTGAATAAGATTAAATAAATCAAAATTGGACAAGTTTAAGAGATCATGTCCCACAAAATTAACATGTTCTGCGTCATTGTTTCAGTATTGATAAATCCAAAATAACAAGGAGGTGAACCTGTCGAGTAGTATGGCCGGCTCCGTAATACAAAATATTGTATATAACTAATTGTGATAAGCCTAGTATTAAGCATTATAAGGTGGTACGAATGATGTATGTAAACAAAACCAAAATTGTTAAAATTTATTTTCAATTCGTTGCACTGTGCTGCTAAACGTTACACTCGAAAAAAATAATCGAATGCGTGAAACGATAAGATGTTTAAAGCATTATTAATTAAACTGATGGTGCGGGGTTCCGATATCAAGTTCAAGCCTTTTATGTTTAATTAAGCGTTGTTAGCATTACATGATGTGTATGCAGGTGGTAAAACAGCGCTTAAGCTTACTTCTGAGCGTGTCTATATTTTTGAATGAGGATATTAGATTAAACATATTTTTTTCTTATTCTTTCAGATTTGCGTCGGAGGTAAATGCGTGCAGAACACAACATCCGTTGAAGGAAAGTAATTATATCCTCCTAAATTTTTATACGAGCTTGCATCCACGTATTAAAATTCATTTTCCTCGCGCCAATAAATATTGCACTTGACTCAGCATTTGGACTTTTTTGTGTGATTTCATATTTGTAAATTAACACGTGGGGAGCTAACATTCTTTGATAAACAGGTGAAATAGATCTTCCTGTTGTAATAAAGGTAAGCCGAGAAACAGTCACAATAAGAAAGTTGAAGATTTGCGACTCCGCTAGTTAAGTTAACTAATGATTACAGGGCCCAAAAATCTTTCACATTTGTACATCCATACCAAAAGACCCGGCCTATGGAGAAAAACGTAAGCAAAATGCACTTGTCAAAACTCAATTGATAGTGAATTAATTTGTAGTACTGCGCTTGTATGTCGCAAACGCACTCACGCAATGACCTATTAGGATTCTCCGAACTTATCTCAAATACTTACCATTAAAAAACCACAGTAGCTTTTGGATCTTTACAAGGTCTCGTGAAATCGTGCCGTTTCAAAGATAATGTAAAATACGCTGGCATGAAATGACGTAGGTAAGAGGTACAAGGCAACCCAAAACTGAACTTCTGACAATGACCCAAGTGGCACAACAATATTAGGCCAGTATCTACACAATATTGTTGGCAAATACTCTGAATCTACGGTTCTTCCCATCCACACGATGTCGAGACAATATCGTTTCAAAAGTTGGGCAGTACCAGCACAATATCACTGGAGTACCGCCAGCGTCGGCTGAGTACCCGCCGGACATTGCGTATATCTATAGAGTACTAGCAGCGTCGGCTGAGCACCCGCCGGACATCGCGTGTCAATCGAGTACCGCCAGTGTCGTCTGAGTACCCGCCAGATATCACCCGTGTATCCACAGAGTACTTAGAGAGTCGGCTGAGTATCCGCCGGGCATCGCGTATGTCAATCGAGTACTGGCAGTGTCGTCTGAGTACCCGCCAGATATCGCACGTATATCATACAAAGGACTTTGGAGCGTCGGCGCTAGATACCGTTCAATTTATGTGCTACAAAAAATATTTTTATTTGCTCACGCCACCATAGGCTTCCGGTCCTTTTGGCACCTTTATTATACACACATATAGATACATTACGCATACCACCAGCATCAGCTGAACATATACAGTGAGCGCATACACATGCACGTCACATATAAACATCAATCCAACAGCACACTAACCTGATCACTACTTCTGAGCACTGTGTTTCCGCATTTTATGCTGGTCGTTTTGAAGGTACGGATTTTCTCGGTGACCACCTAAGCAATAAATAATATTCCCAGCATGATGATTTTTTTCAGTAATGCCATACCTCTGAGACTATTTTGAACGGCTCAGGGGATGAATCTCTTAGTAAAACGTAAACGCTCATGCCGTAATTATTTGAAAGCAAACAAATCAAGCTGCTCCACTGGTAATGGTTACTGTCTAACCAATTGAGGCAATTCGTGAAAAGACAACGATCTTTGAGATATTCATGGTTAAAATGTTGCCTTCGCTCGATTCAAGACCGCAAGCTGATTATAATCCGTAGGAAAGTGACGTAGTTACTTCTGTCCCTCAGTCACTATCATTTAATTTTGACGCCGGCGCATCCACCAAAGGCACGCCGTCGAAGTTACGAAGAGGCCCGATACAACTGCGTCACGCTTCTACGCATCCTAATCAGGCGCGCCTTTTTGCGTGCGGTTTTGAATCAAGCAAGGAAGGCGAACTTTTAAAGGAAAAATATCTCAAAGGTTGTTATTTCTTTTCTGCGAACTGCCTAAATTGGGTCAGGCTTTAATAATTGGTCCCGTAAGACAGCAATTGTGACAGGGCCAATGGGGCCATTAATTTAAAAAATAATCAACATTGTTTTTTAATAATTAGTATACTTTCCAGCAAGACATCGCCAATTTGAGACCCTCCTTGAATATAACTCTTAGTAACAAAATTAGGCACGAAGCACGTCCCTCGCCCTAAAATCAGCCCTCATTTAAAGTTGACTATAGTCAATAATATTTGTGACCCTTGTCATTTTAGGCTTACATAGGACGTCCATATTCGCTAATTGGCGAGTACGGACGCCCCGCATAAAAGTATGCGCTTGGGCCGCTTAAATAATGCAACAAATCTTGATAACTACTCCCTTTATTCTCAAAGCCTTGAAGTAATTACAAAAAAAAAAAATTGAACGCCCTGTCCTCGACGATGTTCCAAAATGAATTGCCTGTTTTGTTATGCAAGGTAACGTTCGACATAGGTCACACAGGTCTTCATTGTCCCAGCTTAGCCAGCAATTCTTTCAGTTTTCCGTTCATTAACGCTCGGGGTGCAGTGTCCTTGGGCAAAAGCAGTTTTTGGAGCAGTATCAACGGCTGCGCAAGTGCGAGAGGGTAGTGGATACATGTATTTAATGTAATAAATGGCAAGGCACATCACGAGGGCTTTCTCCAGCACAGATCACTCAGTGAAACAGGTTCTCCTGGTTTTCCGCTGTAAATCACAATCTTCTCAGTTGTTGCGTATGTGTGAGGGACAGACGAAGTGGGTTTCTCTGGCACTTCTGCCTGCGGAATGAACAGACAAAAAATATTAACTCACCAACCTTGGGCAGTTTTTCATATCGTTTATGTGCTGAACGTTTATCAATATTGGTCTAACAATATGTGTATTTTGTCTCTGGCAACCACGTTGTCTGCCGACATTGTCGGCAGTCAACGTGGTTCTCTATTTCTGCGTGTCAGCAACATAGCAGCAACATCGCGATGGCAGTGTTGTGCGTTGTGAACAGAATACTGGAATTATCGCCGATGTGACCGTGTGTTCGCGTATCAGTGGTGTAACAACAAGATGAGCTGTCGGGCATTGATGCCGCTGGTCGGGCCGTGATCGGAGGGGGCGGGGTGTCGCAGGTTGACATTCCGCTTTACATTAAAGAGTTTAAGACCACTTGAGGGATTAGGTGCAATCGATCGACGTGCGGATAGTCATGTTGGAACGCTGGTCTGAACCGTAGCTCCTATCGTACAGTGGCCAATGTGACTGTCGGTTGTCTCCTCCCTGAGAGCGATTGCGCTCTGGGGAAAGGACTGAACAGTATGAAAATATGACGGAAAGTACGTATATTTACAGTTTGGAATTTTAGCATTAAGAAAAAATAGTAGATAAAATCGACAAAGAAAAAGCTATCCTTTATTTTGCTGTTTAAATATACTACGGTTCCTGGAGAAACTGCCCTCCAAGTGGCGCGCTGGGATGAGCGCTAGAAGTTTTCGAGCTCGCCACGGCGTAGCTCCGTACGCTTAACACCTGCCGCAAGTCGCGGCTTTGACTGCATTCAAGTTGATCGAAAAGCGATTTCTCTGCCCGTGAAGCATCACTTCCAGCTGAGTGAATATCCGCTCTACAGAGATTAATTCAAGACGACAATTGCAGCCGCACACGAACAGCACAAATAGAAAAACAAACACTACAATAGAAATACTGGCTACGACGTGCCGTGCGGGAAACAAACGCATGGCTTGGAACCACATTGGAGCGGCTTTGATTTATTGGCTTTCAAATAATTACGGCATGAGCGTTTACTTTTTACTAAGAGATTCATCCCCTGAGCCGTTCAAAATACTCTCAGAGGTATGACATTGCTGAAAAAAAATCAACATGCTGGGAATATTTTTTATTGCTTAGGCGGTCACCGAGAAATTCCGTACGTTCAAAACGACCAGTATAAAAGACGGAAACGCAGAGCTCGGAAGTAGTGATCGAGGTTCGTGTGCTGTTGTATTGATGTTTGTATGTGCCGTGTATGTGTATGTGCGCTCAATGTATACGTTCAGCTGATGCTTGTAGTATGAGTAATGTGTCTAACATGTGTGTATAATAAAGGTTCCCGAAGATCCCGAACGCAATGGTGGCCGATCAATTAAAGATATTTGTTGTAGAACATGAATTGGGCGTTACCTAGCGCCACCTAGCCTAGCTACTTGCAATTACTCTGCTTGACCCTGCCATCTGGTGGCAAGCGATTTAACCTTCTTTCACGCTATGCGATAATTTCTGGTTACCGTGCAACAGCGGCTTCGAGTTTGTTCTTTTGAGAGCGGCTTTTGGTTTCGCGAATTGGTTTACCATTCCTCCGTGATGTGCGGTTGACGAAGGAATTGTGACTCGAGGAATAGCAAAGGTAAGACGTAAAGTGCGCGAAGTAACTGGGTATCGGTTGTCTCCGTTTAACATCGCAGTGCTGACGACGAGAAGACTGAGCAACTGCTTTTGAAACGGAAGTCTCTTTGCCTGCGGGGGAAGCTGGCTTCGGAAATAAACACAGTTCGCGGAAAGCTCGTGTTACGCTCTTATTTGCTGCTCCTCTCGTCCCGTACAAGAGACGTAGCGTCCTCGTTAAGCCTTATTGAGCTCGATTTGCTCGATTCGGGGCCGCCATAATGAGATGCAGGCGACGGAGGAACTTTTGCTCCCCTGCTTTAGGGACGAAAGTTTCTCCCTTTATGTAGGAACATAGGTTACAAGACCGTTCCTCCCTTTAGGGAGGACTATAGATACCTCTTTTCCAAGAGTGTACAGCGCGTTAGGATTGCAACACTTCATGTTTATTTCGTCTCACCGTAAATTTTGTAGCCAGTTATGTTTTCTTTTGCGTTGCATCGGAACGATGCGCTTTTAAAGAGAAAAGGGGAGAAGGGGATAATGCCGCGCGCAGGGCCGAATACGCAACACTCGGTCAGGGAATTCTGGAATATTTGCGTTTGTTCTTGCTCGGGGTGTGACTTATACCATTTCGTCTTGCTTTCTGGTCCTCGAAAGTGCCTGCTCACTCTGTCTCCGAGCGCACAACACTCGAAGCTTTTTTGGCGAATTTTTGAGATAGTCACGCACAGTTGATAAAGAGCTGCGCCGGACCTTTGTCGAGTCAGTCTCCCTCTCGCGTGCTGTTACGCCGCTGTCACCCTCAGCCGAGAAAAGAGAAACGACATCCATGAGAGGATCAAAAGAACAAATGATATATTTACAAGAAGAAAGATATAAACGTGTAAGAAGCGAAACAATAGGAAAAGAATTAGCAATAAGAAAAGCAAAACACTGAACGCAGTTAAAGTGACGTCAACACACTCATAGCCCGTTCCCGCTACCGTCCCTGCCTTAAGTTCAAGTCTTTCCCCTCGGTGCCTTGCGGAGCGTCGCCGCTTGATGTGATGATGCAGAAGCCGGTGTCTCGTACTTCCCCTGGAGTTGTTCGTAGCAGGCGTCGCCGACCGTAGCGGCTGGTCCTCCCTCAGAGCTCTGGTCGTCACCGTGCGTCGCGGCCTGACCCTGGCTTTCACCGCTGCTTCTGTCCTCGCGCTCGCCGTTCTCTGGCACGCGCTCATTCCCTTCCTCGTCTTCTTTTCTTCCACCCGTAGTATTCGTCACCAGAACGTGACAGCCACCAAATCGCCCCCGCTTTTCTGCTGCCTCGACGCTCGTTCTTTATTTTGTTTGGCACAAGGTCGCCGATTAAACCCTTATCTTCAGTTCACTTTTTGTCCTCTTGTCACCTTCATTCGTGTCACTATTCATACGGAAAGGGTCCACAAGTGTCGCGTGGGCACATTCCGCTCAGCAAGCCAGCGCCGGTCGTGGGTGGATGGTCTTGGCCAGTGTTGTCGGAGCCACGTTGCGTCGGAGTTCTCTGTTAGGACCAGTGTTCCTAGCTATACCCGTTTTCACCTCAAGAAAACAGTAAGTTTTGCGCATTGTTCATACGCCGCACGAAATAGTTCTCGCCAGATGTTGTTGCCGGAGAGCTGGGCGATGCTTTTGGCGTTTGAAACGTGTACTCCTTGATAAGATTACGTGTATCCACTCCAAAATGCTACTAAATATATCTTAAATTTCCACCTAAAGGTGAAAATTAGTAATCATTCGCGAGAAGCCGGACTTTGTTTAATGCGGTTCTTGGGGTGAAAACAGAGTATACTTCTTAGCGGTCGCTTGCTCAATGAGATTGTTGTCATCGTAGCTTTTTGGGATCCGTACTTCCATCGTTTGTCACCGCGGCGTTCAGTTTGAAGTACTTTTTTTCTCGCCGCTTGAAACCGGGAGGCGCGCGGAGGGTACGTAGAAATTTCTTGTCTAGTTGGCTGGATTGCGGATTGGGTGCCTGTCGGTGGCACCACCGGCGGCAATTGCTTGGCACGCAATAAACGCAAGTCTTTGGGTGAAACGCAGAAAAGTAGAAATATTGAAGTGTCTACGCGGTGCTCGAAGGTGAGTATTGTATGATGCGCGACGATTATAATATCGGGTGTTTGAATATCGAATCGGTATTTGTCAAGCGTTCGAACGCCGATAAGAAAAAATCAGATGTGCCGGAGCACCACCGACTGTGCCGGCGACGCTTGCATCAGTTGCTAAATAAATTACACGTTCCACAAATGAACAACATGCTCCGAGTTTTAATTCTTAATAGAATCCCTCACTGCAGTTCAAGGCAAAACCTTGCAGTCGAAGTACTCTGTGGAAGCGCTGAAGACACGGTGGAATTTGCGCGAAAGAGAGTAAAGCCGCTGACAAGATTGCCAGCCCGGACGGCGCAGGCTCTTCACATTCCGAATAAACACGAAATCAAGAATGCCGCTCGGTGCAGGAACCCTGGTACCCTGCAGAAAACCCTGCACCGTTGCACGTCCTGTGATATTGGGGAATTGTAGTAGACTGTTTCCGCAGCCGGCTAAGCACCCGGATAGCGCTCCATAATCCGCCACAAGACCTAAAACTATGCAGGAAAGGCTGGCGGCGCGCATGCGCAGCTGCGGCGTTTTATTTACAGACACCGTAGCGGAGGAGAAAAACGGTCCACTACAATTTCCTATTTACCTCTGCATTGAAGCCGACGGACACTGCTTTTTTATTTTCATACCAAGAAATTGGCTTTTTTCTTGGCTGGTCTCTCTACAGTTGTATCCTTCCGTCCAACAACCTAACTTGTGAAAATTACTCACAAAATGTTGAATAAAGTATATGTCCACTTTCCTGGTCTGAAGTGTAAAGTCCCACTGTCTACAGGGGTGGACACTCATTTTTCCTCAACCTACAAACTAATACGGTAAAAGAAATCTGAAATGCATGAACTAACACCAACAAAGCCTTTAATTATTTTTAAACGTAAAAACCTGTGCCGCACTTGTATCGGGTCCCAGGAGGTTAACTATTGTTTGATGATGAAGCAAAACATGAATGGTAGGAATCCATATAATAAGGCTAACTAAATGCAATAACTGACGTCACGACCGGTTGTCGATGTTAGAGCGACAGATGGATTGAATACCAACGAAAGACTAATTGCATGCGGCGACCTACAGCTCCTTTTATAGAGACGCTGGGGTCGAAGAAATTATTGATCGTAACAAAATGCATCTTATAATATTCTATACAGCAAGCAAAAAATAAAGAGAAAATACAGCTGGCAGGGATGTCTACCAATAAAATAAATTCGCATTCAAAAGAAACGAGGTGAGTGCAGAAAATTCAAAATTTAAAGGCCCCATTTAAAAGCATCCAGAATCAAGACACCCTCAGACCGACAATCTAATGTGTAATATGGTGAGTTTAGGATTCTGCAAGAAAAGTATAGTGGGAGGGGGGGGGGGTTGATTCAGCGCAGGTAACTAGAAATAAATCTGAAAAATTAGTAATGCAACAAGGGGAAACATATAGGCCAGCTGGTTAGAGAAACGTCACGTTCTAAGCCCCGGGACAAGGAGAAGGCATGTGTGCAGTGTTATTGAGTGTCGTCTGTGGACAGCAGCGTATGCAGTGCCACGGCAGCAGTCGCAGTTAAATAGCAAGATACGGCAAGAAACCTGGGCCTGATCTCTCGAAGCATCGTCTCAGCTATGACAGGATGAAAGAAAGCATTGCCAAAGCTAGTGCACGAGCGGAGTGGCGTCTCAGTCGAGTCGCTAGCCTCATATGCTGACAAAGCCTGGCAGATCGCCACCAGAAGCGGCCGCTGAAATTGAAAAGCTAGATTTGCAGACAACGGATGGGGAGAGGAAAGACACGTGACGGGCGCCCCTCTGCGGCGAGACGCCGAAACACACTTCTTTTCTTTAGCAATGGAACGTCTGCTCGTGCTCCTCGCGTTCGCGCGCTACTGCTTCTTTTCTCGTCGGGTTTGAAAATCATGTTACGGTTCCTCGTTACTGCAAAAGCTGTGCGCTGACGTCCAGGTTCCCCGAGAAAGGCTCTCTGCTACCAGATCTTCGCGCTTCAAATCTGCGACCGGGCACTCTATGGCTCCGTCGTCGAACTGCCAAGCTTTGTGAGCATAAAGAGGCTATGGTTGAGTCTCAAGCACTCGCGCGCACGAGGCTTGGCAGGCTTTTCTTAACCTAGTCTCAGCTAAGACGCGGTTCATGGCCCGAGTATTTTTAAAGGCTTGAGTTCCAGTTTGCTCGGTTGGGATGAATAGATAAAGCGGGCTATTTAACAGCAATAGTCATATCGACTAGAGTAAAACTATTTTATGCTGTGCGCTTTGGGCTGTGACTAACATTTTTGATTAGAATTCGTATTCGACTTTTCGTATTCATTATTTTTTTCAGTCAGTACCTCTAAATAACTGCGTCTGCTGGGCAGAAAGGTCGGGCTTCTTAGGAGCAAAACCAACTGCTGCTTTGCATTTCTTCTATCATAAGGCGAATAACTCCTCGGTCTCTTTCCCCCACTCTCAAGAAATAATGTCAGTGCCTGTGTTCACCCTGGGAAGGGTCATTCATACATATGGAGCTAACAAAGCCGAACAGAGTACCTCTGAAGCCACAAGGCTGCCATGTATTATACTGCCTTTGAAACAGAAGCAGATTGCTGAGAGACGTCTTAACAATGGATTTCGCTTTAAAATAAAATTTGTGAGCTGAGACAGCGTTTCGTTCCATCAACAATACTCACAGCAAGAGAGGGTCGAAGTAAGCCGTGGTTCTTTAGAACACTGCGCAGTCTCAAGCAGAGACCGCCAAAGGCTGCATCGTACCTACTGCCTAAGGGCGACCCTTGCAAATTGTTAAAAATATAAAAAGAAGTCCGTGATTTAAACAAAGGGTGATTTGCGCAGCCAATTATACTTTTATTAATTTTGTCCAGTCGCGGCTTAAGGACAATCCGACTGAATTCTGCATGCATGACTAAAGAAACGGAAAATATGTCATAGTCATTCCGCCACTTGCTTTCCAGTGATGACATTGTCCACGATAACATAGCTAAAGCGGAAATATTTATTCAGTACTTTTCTTTATTTCCACTACCTTGGTACCACGTGATAACGGGGATGAAAAGACGGTCCGAGAAGGATGAATGCTATGGATCACATAGGAATCAGTGAACGTAAAGTTGAATCATTGTTGCGGGGATTAAATACTTCTAAAGCATCCGGTCCTGATGGGTTACTGAACCATGTTTTGAAACTTTGTGCGCGATCGCTATCACCTTTTCTAACAGCAATTCTTGATAAATCCATGAACGAAGCTTGCCTCCATATGACTAGAAAAACGATGCAGTCGTTCTAATTCATAAATCTGGCCCGCGTACTGACGTCTCAAATTACCGGTCAATATCGCTAACGTGTGTAGTGTGTAAAGCATTAAAGCATCCCCTATACTAGTATGATAGCGCACATGAATTAGCATCTTTATGTAATCCCTGGGGGCATGGTCTTAGGAAATGACTATCATGTGCGAAACGGTTAACCGAATTCACTCATGACGTGGCCTATGCTCTAGTGACCCATCTCTCATTTGATTGTGCACTTTTGTTTTCAAAAGCATTTGACACAGTACCGCACTCCTTCCTAGTTTAAAAACTTAACAGATATAATATTAATTTACAAGTAGTTCTTTGTGTGCCGAATATTAGAGGTAACAAAACCAGTTCTGTCGTCGTAGGTGGTTCACTCCCATCTACTTTGGAAGACAAATCTCGTGTTTCACAAAGGTTGGAGCCGCTTCTGTTTCTGTTTTAGTTTAATTATATCAATGAAGGTGTAGTGCCGCCGATGAGGCTATTTGCAGATGACTGCGTTCTATATTGTACCGTTACTTGCACCGAAGATGCTCATGACATACAGCAAGGCGTTAGCAGAATTAATCTGTGCGGACCAAATGGCTATATGCCTCTAAATTTAGGGAAACAGCATATATGACATTCACAAGGAAAATAACTCGTATGTTGCTTCTTATGAAAAGAAACACATCGTTTTATCAAGAGTGTCTGACTATAAATATTTGGGGGTCAATTACACGACTAAATTAAAATTGCACAACAAGGAATAACGATAATATTACCAGGAAAAGGCGAACAAAGGGGACAAAGCACAAACACAGATTTCCAAACATAACAAGACGACTGGTGCGTGACAGAAAAAAATCGCCTGGTCCTGGTGCGATACCAGGACCAGGCTGATTTTTTCAGTCGCGCAGCAGTGATCTAGTCTTTCTTTTTAATCTGTGTTTTCCCTTGTTCCCCTTCTCCAGGGATTATTATCGTTATTTTTGTTCAGCTCCCTGCACCTTTGCATTAATTACGTTAACAGTGCCACTACGTTGATTACGTGGTGGTCAAGGGTGGGAAAACCTTTGAGTTCCTCCGTCGTAATGCAACAAATTCCAATACAGACACCCGAGAGTTGCACTATAAAACATAGGTCAGATCAGTTCTGCAATATGCGCGTGCCGTATGGGTCCCGCCTACAATGCGTGACATTGTAAAAATAAAAAAAATAAAAAACTGCACAACTGAGCCGCTCGTTTTGTTACCAGAAACTATGCCGTCGATTTTAGCGCTACGCACACGAATTATAATTTGAAATTCGAGTTGCTAAAAACTTTTAGAAGACTTCGCGTGAAGTTTTTATCATAACATTTACCGTGCAACAGTTTGGCATACAATAAAACTTGTACGTAAAGCGACCACACTATCAATCAGATCTTGTGGTCCATAATTAAAAGATACAAGAATTATTGTCTAAAACAAAGATTTTTAGGGTGCCCTTTTTTCCAGAAACCACTTACGACTGTAATCCCCTTTACGCCTTCGTTTGTAATTGGTGTGATATTAAATGTATGTTTTTACGTTAGACTAAACTTCGCTTGATTTTTATTTTACATTAGCTTATATTCCTTTTGCATAGTGTATATGTTTTGTTTGTATAGCACTTGTTCTTTCTTCGTTTGAATGATTACTCTGCCGTGAAGCGGAGATCTGACTGATATTGTATGCTTTTAGGTACGTATATCGCACCACTGTAATATCTGTTTAGGTGTGGGTATTTCGTAAATAAGTACATAAAAATAATATTACTAAAGGAACATCAAATATTTAATGTACATCTCAGACTGGCTGGTAATTCCTACAGAGTCAGCCAATAGCTATACTTGGTTTCAGCTTAGGTCCAGACGTGACCGACGCTACAAACTAATGGGACCCATCAAGCAGTGTCAAAAGCGCAAGTGATTGGACCTTTGCTGTTTATTATTGTTTCAGCAATTATAGAATACCTACATAAACATAACGAGCACCATGATGGTGCGCTTTTGACCTTTGTCTGATTGGTCCTATGAGCTTGTAGTGTCGGCGGCGTCTGAATTTAAAGTGAAACGTTGCGCAGTAACAAGCGTTATTCAGAAATCCAACGCAGAAAAAAAAAAACCCGGAGTCTTTTGTAATCAAATGTTTCGCAATAAATCATTTTGATTTTCCTTATTCATGTTTTTTTTTTCATTTGCCTCGACGAACGTTTAGTTCACAAGACGTTATTTCAAGTTCCACTTAGTAACTATTTTATGTAAAGAATAAACAGAATAAAGAAAAAAATACTGCTTTTTCCAGAAGACAGACGTTACGTTTTTGTTGCCTATGCCAGAATACTCGATTCCGGCGCCTGTCTGACACAAATAAATTATATGCAGAATTTTATAAATTTATCTACATGTTCAGGTGTGAAGATTCATGGGCATATCAGTTCCTGGGCAGTCCGTCTTGTGCACGGAAGATAACGCTCGCGTACACAAACTATTCTCTCATAAATCAAAAAGGTCAATTAATGGCGTCACATCTTAACATTTTTTGAATGTCATATCATTACGGATTAACGCCCGAAGCTGTTTTCATGTGTCTGATCTCAAGCTGCGCGCCCTTTCTAACTTTTGCTGCATTCCTTTGCGCATGGAAACTGCTCAAAGGTTTTGATTCAAGTAGTCTAAACGACCACCTCGCCACTTTTCCTTCAACAGCGCAACCATCGCACGCCATAGATATTATGACGTCATAGTATGTATAACAAAACTCAACGTACGTCTCTTATGTGCTAACATTGCCCGTCAAAATGAAGGCCATGAATCGCCTCAAGTTCCTGCTATTGTTTACCAGCGTTTGCGGTATGTAGCCTTTTTTATAAACGGGGAGGTAACATTTATGGGTGGGCTGTGAAGTTAAATCGATTAGCACGTTCCCTGTGTCATGCATCACTGGTGGGTCACGCCGCGCATGACAGACGATTGTAGGGGAATGAATGAAATAAATCCGCAACATCTTTTAATCTAACTGCATCTTCTTCGCGCATGTGCAGTTTTACCATTTTTGTGTGTATTCTAAGAATTTCAGTTGAAAGTTCCGCCCTCTCCAGTGTGCCACTCATCATCTTGTCCTCGTTTTTTTTCTGCCCTTCTTTTGCGTATATCCTCATAAATAACAACCAACTAGCCCAACTCGCAGCTATAATCTTGTGTGTCGCTGAGGCCAAGAAAACTTGATGAGCTTTTCGTAATTTGGATACGGCCTACGGGTTGAAACCAGCATTAATGGCGTTGTTATTAGTGAGCTTCCTGCCGACAACAAAAAAATAAATTATTCGCGTAAAAAATGGGTTACAAACGAAAAAGGGGAAAAATAAAAAGAAGCTTTTTTCGATGCTTGTGTTGGTTTACCCTGTTTCAAGTCCAACCAATTGACAATGAACAAAAAATTAATCGCGATTAAGGCAATAATTGCTTAAGCATACGTTTAACCGATGAATCGCCCATTCAAGCTGTTTGTCTTATCAGTAGTGAGAGATGGGCTAGTTAGTACATGGTTCCTTTTGACAATAAGCGCCGCAAGACAGGGACAGAGCGCTTTGTGTTGTGACTCTTACTTTCCGTCCCTCTCTTGCAAACCATTGCAAAAAAAAAAAATGTTTCTCTTCTTGTGTTTTTGTAGCACTTGTAATTAGATGACAAATTAGCTCAGAAATATGCTGTTTTTTTTTAAATAATACTCTTTACGGCTTGACTCAAAACACTTTTGGTAGTTCTATAATGCATCTCCGATTTTACATGTCTTATTTAACATTGTAGCTAGTTAAACTGTATTTCGTAGCTGGCAAATTGATGTTAATAAGAGGATTGTCATGTACTGGTGGTCTCTCCGCCCTCCAATTCTATCAAAGTTCATCAGGCAACATTGGCGGTCGCCATTGCTTGGACATGAAGCGCGTGATTGGATCCGAGTCCTCGCCGAACGATGACGTCAGCACTCGTTGTCCAATACATGCTCAGAGTATGATGAACAAGCAACGGCGGACAGGCGTTGGCGCGGACTTTTGAAAGGGATCTATTGCGTTTCCAAAGTGTATAACGTTGTATTTGGAATTTCTCAGAGACTTTCACAATTCTATTACCCTAATCATCAGACCTATCAGCTAATTAACTAAGCAGTCAAAGATTAACCCTGAATGTGTAATCATTTATATTCGACGCATAACAATAGTTTCTGAATCTACGTACCATGACTGTTTATTTCGGTTTCTTTGCAAACGGGTTGTGGGATAACCGACGCAAAGAGCACGAGAAAACCTGTACTTAGGTTACGCATAATTTTATGTTTGAACGTGTATTCTGTAATGATGACACACAGTGGCGCAATATGGTAATGCAAACAAATTATCCTAGTCAAACCTAAGTATTTCAATGCGGAGACATCCATTCAAACTGAAATAAATTACACTTTTATTCTTATATTTTACCATATTTGTCGAACTTTAGAGACAGGGAAATCCTGCCACATATTTATCAAAACTAGTGACCGAAACTATGATTTCTTACCAGCGAATGCTTCGATTCAGAGATCTTCGTGAAATCCACCAAAAAACTAAACTTGACAACGTGTCACTATAGGTATTAATAACATATTGCTAAGGTTTAATTGTAGCGGAGTCTCGTAATATGACAAATAACAACATATAACTTGAAACTTGACGTAGCACTACTGCAAGGGTGCACGCGAGGAATAAGTTTGCATGAAAAACAACAAATAAACATTTGAGCAAGAGAAAAGCAGTGCAAAAAATCACGCTTTGTATACGTCGCTCCATTGTTTATCGCAAACGCATCGCACGTCTTCTCATAAAGGTTGTGCGCGAAATTTCCTACTCTAAAGGGTAGTGACATTCACGTGCCTCCCAAGCTGCCAAACGTTTGAACTTCATACTTCCAAATATACACGGCTTAGGCGTTACTTGTTTATAACATACAACACATGCTCCCTTTGTATCTACGTAAATGCGCACAAATGACGTCAGACGCTTAATTTGCTATTACACGTCCTTCCATAATTTTGGTGTAAAAATGCTGGACTTTTTATTTCTATTATGTGGCGTTGTTTACGACACTAAGAATATAATTTATTCCTCTAAACGCGTTAAAAATGTTGAACTTCTCGAAGTAACTAATGTATAGTCATTGACGGCTTAAGAAACGTGGGGCGTGGCTAACTATGTACACGCATCATGCTTAGGTGTGAATCGTTCACGCTTCTTGCGTAGGCGGTGTTCACGCTATCTTCGCGTAATCGTTCACGCTTCTATCTTCGGCGTGAATCGTTCACGCTTCTTGCTGAGACGGGAATCATTCACGGTTCTATTACATATTCTCACCTATCCCTCTACATTCTTCGATTTTCGGAGAAATATGTGATATAGTGTTTTTCGTAGAAGCATGACTAGTTGGTGAGATCATAGTTTTCCGGTTTTGTGGATGTTACTATGGCTATGATGATTTCAAACAAAAACCAGTACTATAAAAATAACAGAAATATTTAAAATAATTGTCTCCTTTTGTGTCTTAGTTTTTTCTATTTTATTTTTTACAAATTGTTTCAGCGGTTTACAATAAACTTTTCGTTGGTGTTCCCGAAGGGAATGAGTAGATATATGGATTCAAACGAGCCTTTCAATTCAATACAATTCATTTGGAGATCATCGTGTCAAAGCGGTAAACATTTACATAGAACCTTATTGTACAATTTGTATTTCGACCTTTTGATATTAACGCAAGTTTATTTCTACAAATGTCTCACAAAAACTCGTGCGTTACAAGCTGCAGATTTGAAAAAAAAGTTCATCGCCGTTTGCTGCAAAAAATATTCTCGCAGTGAATTTATATTGAATTTTATATCTTGGGCTCGGAGTTCCTAGCCAACAAGGTCAAACAGTAAAAACGTGAGATTGAGGTTACACAATATGATAGGTTCACTTATGCGAATATTCACTCTGCGACTGCATTTGTTTCATATCTTAATGCAGGGGACAATAATTTAGTCGATTGCCGTCTCAGGCAGCACAATATAGAAACATGCCTACCTTGGTAAAAGCTAGGGAACCATAGGGACCAAGTCTGGACCTAATACGGTTTTGCTCCAAGACGTTATTTAGCGACAGAGTATTTTTTGTGTGTGTGTGTGAGTTGGGGGGGGGTGTTCTATAACTTTTCTCTGGCTCACCACATAATTGCTAAAGTGCCAGACTTGGGCCAAAGAGGGCATGTATGCAAATAAACACCAGCGGTAAAGACTAAATTTGGCACTTAATTGGCAGTTTAGGTCCAAAAGTTCCACATGAAAACAGAACAACCAGAAGTGAAACCGAACTCTGGCACTTGTTTGGCGATTTAGTCCCAAAGATTCGAGATGACAGCTAAACTATTAGAAGTGAAACGCAACTTTGCGATTTGCTTGACGATTTAGCACCGCATCGCTCATGATGAAAATAAACAATACCCAGACTTTGCCTAAGGTCACAGACAAAAACCATACCTTGGCCCAAAGAAATGCGCTACCCGGGAGTGACAAAGTCGAGCAGAACATTACAGACAACAGTAAATATTGGAACGCGCGTCGCTGAGCGAGGGCGTACGTGGCCGAATGGTCACCGTGCCTGACTGTCGAGCGTGGGATGGAATTTCGATTCCAGGGAGAGGAATATTTTTTTATTATTATTTTTACTTAGCGTTTTTTTCAAATTCGAAAACTTCCTCGTCCGATCGAGTTATGATTGTTCTACGTACCAAACGTCCTAGCCCGAATGTTCCAGAAACTCACGCGGCTACGAAAAATGCTCCGCGTGTCAAGCCGGAGGGAGTTTCGCCCCAGCGTTCGATCATGCTGTTATGCCGACTTCGACGTCCTCAACGTCCATTTGTTATCTTCTGTCCCCTTTTTGTTTTGGGCACAAGTTCGCCCCATTAAACATTGAAGGTTTCTCGGTTATTCTTTTTTCGTCCTCTCGTCATTCGTAACAATATGCTCAGAGATTTTGGAAGTACCACCAATTATCAATATTATTGCTTGTTTTTTGCTTCTATAACTGTTATTCTTAAATACATCTCGTCTTTTTCCGTTTATAGCTGCGCCAAGCGAAGGAGAAATGCCCCCACAACAGGTGGCGTGCAATGGTCAAGGTGAATATACTCTCCTTTCTTAAAATTATTTTTAAGTGCACAAAAATTGGGATTCCCATTTGCAGAGTGATAGAAAATATATACAAATTTAGGACGAAGCATTAGAAGCCGATGCTGTCTTACAGGGGAATGCTATGCGACGGTAATTAATATGGTTACATAGAGGCTAAGAAACACAAAGCGTTGGTCATTATGATCATGATCATAATTACCAACGCTCTGTGTTGGCCATTATGATCACGCAACAAGAAGCCTGCAGGCTTCTTGCTGCGTGATTCGTTCTTTGGCTTCTCTTTGTATTGATGGAGGAATCCCATTGGCTGCGGAGTGATAATAGGAGGCTTGACACTCGCCACACGCTGCACTTCTTATGCTAGGATTTTTATACTACCAGTCGCTACATGCGTCCACAATATATAGAACTGACATTGTAGACACATGTGGGATTTATATCAGTAAAAACAAAGCTGTGAAAAAAGAAAGAATACATTGCTCTCCTTTTTTTTTCTTGCTGACCGTTTTCTTTACTGAAATAGATGCTATTGGTGCGCACAATGTCATCGCGTTTTGTTTTAACGATATATATAGGTTTTGGGTATATTCGCTCATAGCGAAATTTCGTCTTTCTCAATTATCTTTCGACCCAGATAACGTCATGTTCTGAAACTTTCGAGTTCTATTCCAACCACGAGCGTCGCACTCTCACGGAGTTTGAGATTTCTGCGGTAGGTTAGTTCATTTACCAGGGCCGAAAAACTTGGTTCTCTTTTCTCGGGAACACCCTGTATTTTGGTAGTCAGGGTTGTCAATGTGAAGCACATATTATACGGCACTATGCTGCTCGTCCACTGCTCCGAGAGGCAGACGTGCGAAACAATTAATAAATATATCAAGTGATCTAGAGATACAAAGCAGCGGCGATGACCTCCCTAGGGACAGTGACGAAACAAAGGTAGAGCTGAAGAGTACTGGGATAAAGTGCAGGGGTATATGACTGGACGAGTGTGAAAAGTGAACCATTTAGAAGCCCGGGGAAGTCGCCACAACCCAGAGCTGAATCAAGAAAAATCAAAAGTTTGCGCTCAGTCGTTTTCTTGCGGAATAGTGGGAGGGCAAACAAACCTGAATGTTTAAAGGCCGGTTCATACCAACCCTAACTCCGGGTGGCGAGCAGCTGAAACAGCAAAGTCTTTGTGCTCTACGGTACCTGTCGCGTAAAGAAATTTTGCGGTTCAGCTTGGACGGTTTGGACAGCCGGCAGCCAGCCACTGTGATAATGACGTGTATTTTTGCTACTTTGCCCGTGACGCGATTCGAAAGGAGAGCTGAGCTTTCCAGCAAGTGACGATGTACGACAAATGATACATAGTACTCCGCTCTTTTGCATTAAACAGTGTGCCGGTCCCACCAAATCCTCCCCTAAAGGCGTGGCTGCAGACCGCATCCGAGAGAACGCGTGCACATCGCGTAGTCTACGCCGTCGCGCTTTCGTGCTGCACTGATGGAGAGGGCTGCCGCCCACGCACCGAGAAACCGGGCTCTCCAAGACATCATAAGGGAGTTTACATAGATCGTTTTCGCCGTTCCGCAACGCTCTCCGCAACCCGCTACGATACCCGGAACTCTAGAGTCAAGGCCATCGGCGCGCAGGCGCAGTAGTGGCTTCTTTGTTGCGGAGGGCTTAGCGGATGGCGAAGTGTGGTCTGCGAAAACTCCCTATAAACTATTGCTAGTGTGATTCCGGCTCAACCTCGACCAGCGCGCCGAGGTGAGGCGGACCTTCTCTCCAGCAAGGACGTTCGCTGCTTGTCATACAATGTTGCCAAGCGTCCCTTGCTGAAGCATACACCACTGAGCGCAGAAAAAAAAAAAATATAGAACATACAGCGATTTTTTCGACCGCGAAAGAGCAAAAACTATTAAATAAAATACTTAAATTAGTAACCAATCTAAAAATTACAAAAATATCTAAAGTCTTAATGCGCTCATCAGAATTCGAACGATGCCGCATTGCCATTGGATCAACAATGGCTGCGCTCGCGGCAGCTCTGGCTTCCACGACGTGCTCGAACACAGGCTGCGATCGTTATAAAGTCAGCTCCAACTCTTCAACATTCCCCGTTCTACAATATTTGATGCTACGATTCTCAGTGGATACCTAGCTCCTCCTGCGTTCCGATACAGTAACTGTGTCAGCTAACGCTGGCCGTCGGCGATACACCAGACGCCACCATCTTGTCATCGCGCACCCCAACGACGTGCCCCTGGCGCACCCCAGCATGGCAGAAACGTTACGCGGCGCCAGCATCGCTCAAAGTGGCAGCGCATAGAACTCTTTCTTGCAAACGTGTAGAGACGGCCGTCTCCGCTGTCTGGAAGGCTCTCCACGAAGATAGTTTGTGGAAGCCACCCCGAGGTTGCGCGAGCCCAGCTGTTCCTACTGTGCAAACACTGTCGGCTCAAGGCCATTTGGGTTTTCGCTGAGTAAGATGCATTCCCTAGTAAAGCATTTGAAGTGACACTGAAGGCGCCCGGCAGTTGCGCGTCCCCGAAAGTTGGAATATATTCAACCCGGAATGCGTCTAACGAAAGCCGCAAAACTTCACCGGTGACGTCACAAAATTCACAAGAATTTTGCGGTTTCCGGTGACCGCCACCCAGAATCCGGTTTGGATTAATTCGTGCTAAGAGATCGAACGCGTGATCAGGCTCAGATTACGTGTTGAGATGAATATGCGATCTAAGCTAGACGTTGTTTGCAAGCGGCCGCGCTTCGAGAGCCAGTCTGGCTAACCATGGATGGAAAACGTTTTGTTTCGAAGCCAGTCTGGAAACCCTGGGTACGCCTCAGCAATTCTTGACTATCAGCCGATCTACCCACTCCGGCAGCAAGATGGCAGCTCCCAGAGGCCGTACTTGCAAACATCTATAGTTCGTTTCACTTTCAATCCGAACGCAACTGACACTACGAGCAGATAAGGATCAATGCGCCGAAAGAGTGAGAGAGATTGGGAGACGCGAGCTCGCGGGGACTTTAGAACGCCGAGTTCTGGTTGGCAGGATTAGGGGGTAGGCCTAACGCTAGCAACCTTTGGCTCCACTGCACTCGTCGAACGCGTTGAAACGCGGAGCGCCGGCGTCCGGCGTTTGGCTCTCGCGTTCGAATGCGTTCGACGAGTGCGGTGGAGAGAGGCAGCTAGCATTGGGTCTACCCACTAAATCGTCCAATCGGAGCTCGGCGTTCTGACGCCCTACAGCGTCACGCATCTCATCATCTCCCTCATTTTCTCGGTGCATAGACAGCGTGAAAAGCGCAAGTCCGTGGGACTTCCTCGTAGATGATTGGTTCAGCGGTGATAGAACAGGTAAAATAAAGCATGATGAACACCATGTTGGTGCGCTTCTGATGCTGTCTTATTGGTCCGATCAGCCCGTAGTGTCGTCTGCGTTCAGACTTATGGTGAAACCAAGCATAGCGCACTTTGAATGATGTATCACGTGCATCGTTTCCTGTGCTGAGTGTGTTCACATAACGATAACGTTAACTGAGTTTCCTGTTTCACTATACTGCTGCGTCTAGATGCCATCATTAGCAATAACTATGGCTGCATTAGAAGACAAATGGGCGGCCTCTTTTAGAAGGAAGCAAGTTTAAATTTGACAGCTAAAAACAGAGGTCCAGTAAAGTATTTCCGTGAAGAGGCAGTGCGCTCCAAAGCCCTTTCAAACATTTGAGTCTTAATGGAGTTACATTTAGAAAAAACATTTTCAAGCCCTCTTGGAACGTGTACACAACAGTTACCGTGCATGTAATGTGAATAAACAAAACAACAAAAACAACAAGTGAAACGATAAAAGGCATAGGATAAAGATATGAATTTCTGCATTAGAGATGTCTTCTAGTTAAAAGGTCACGATCGAACACTTTGTTTATTAACGAGTATTTATTTGTTTCATGTTTCTTCTCTCGATCAAAAACTACAAGATAAGACATATAATCAGACATGTACACGTTGCCCCAAAGGGTAACTAAATACCGTTACTCGTTACTCGCTCAAAAAGTAACTAAATATGTTACTCGTTACCGAATCTCAAAAGGAACGCGTGAGTTACCTCAAAAGTAACGAGTTACTTTTCACGTTACTTTGACGACCAAGTACACAACTGTTTTTGTTTCATGAATCATTGTTTTTTATTTTACTGTAGTCTTTGCACTTCAGCAGTAGCTGCCTCTCGAAGTTTTCATCAGCTATGTTTCCCGCTTCCTTGAAAATACATCTCAGGCGATGCTGAAGAGTCGTTCTACAGACGCGCTCGAAGGAACGGCAGTGTTGTGCTTCAGCAAGAACTGGTGGATCTGAAATTCCTCTCTGCTCTTGTGTCCTGTCTATTTCTAAAGCTCGAAGTTGACAATGGATCACATGCCTCCCCGCGTTGGCAACCTCCGGGTTTACATTCGGTCCGTACTCGGTCGTAGAAGGTTCACCCAACGAGCCTTATTGTGTGCGCTGGGGGAAGGACATTCCCAGCTGTAGAGTTCAGTACGGCAAAGTTTATCGCTGGATACGTCAGTCGAAGTGTTCGACTGAAGTGTTCACCGATATACGTTGCTCTACTGTCATACTGTTTAGTGCTTTTCCGGGTTGCCCATTTACCGTTCTCGCAATAGAGGCAGGTTAGAATAAAAACAAGGCCGCGGTGTTGTACACGTTACTCCTCAAAAGTAACGAGATACCGTTACTCATTACTTGGCCTGAAAAGTTACTAATTACGTTACTCGTTCCTTTTCTGAAAAAGTAACTAAATACGTTACTCGTTACCGGAAATAGCAACTAGGTAGAAGTAACTCGTTACTTGTAACGCGTTACGTACATGTCTGCACATATAATGTTATGAGTTTCATTTAATAGAAATACGTATATCTACGTCTCGCGGAAGCCAGGTTTTGTTCACTCCAAAGGCCAATGACTCCCTTTCAACAAAAAACAATTGAAGCTAATGTTTTTTTAAAGAAAAGAAAAAAGAAAGCAGAAGAAGGCAGTTTAATTTACGTATTTTCACACGCACACGGATATTGCGCAGCTATAATACAAAACTCCAGCGTCCTCAAATGAAAGTAAAACTGGATGAGTTAACATTTTAGTTACGACGTGTCCTTTCGCAATGAGCGTGATGCGATTTCTGGTGTTTGTGTTGCTCTCCGGCGGCGCATACGGTGAGAAAAAATATTTGCACAAATTATAATTTATTTCTTAGATCATTTTATAGTATTTTTGTTTTAATATGTACACACTGTACTTGCGTAGAAGGGATTTCAGATACTTCGTTTTTAGCAGACTCAATGTCAGCAAAATTAAAGATTATTCTGGTGAAAGAAATGTAAAAGCTATATAGTAACCGATGAAAAGTTATCATAGAAAGAATAGACGAGTTTTGGATCATCTCTTAAGTACAAAAAAGAAGATCGATATTTTTAAAGGGAGTTTTACAGTGACGTGTTGTCAGTTTGTCACATTTGGCTGGCATTTCAAAACAAAATGCGCAGCCAAGAAAAATGTGGCATAAGAGTTTTTGCAAGCAGAAAGTAAACCGGATACAGAGTTTTGAAGCCATATAAAATGAAAATAAACTTTATTTGCAGTGTGTGCTTTATACTGGTTGGCACAAAAGAAAACAACTTTGCGAAGTTTATTTCACCGCAAAAAAAAAAAACTACGGATCACCGCATGTTTATTTTACGTCCACATGTGTAGCCCTAGCGGCAAGAACCAGAGGCCAAAGTTTCAGAACTTAACCGTTACATTATTGAAAAGTTACGCTTTTTTCTCTCAAATTTGCAATGGGAAAATGGTAGCCGATGGAACTTTTATGATACATGGAGCTGAATGGCACCAGTTACCGAACACAGGCGAAAACAGGCCCCGTTTCCCCATTGAAATTTTCAGAAAATGTACCTTGTAGTTATTTTGTACGTTGTGTTTGTTCCAATTGTTGCTACATATGTTTATTGTGAAATTGCAACGCTTCGTTCTAAGGGCCCCATGAGTGATACCCCATTGATACCCAGGCAGCACACTTGCTTGGGCAAGCTGGGGCCAGGATTGGGCCTTGGTCGTAATAGACTGGACCGAGGCCGCCCAGTGAATTCGGTCAACTGCCGGTCTGGCACTTCACTGCATTTTCTGGGCCCGTGAATTCCAAGGAACTGCCAGGGAAGGGCTTCCTTGGCGTTCCTTGTTTTTCCATGGTCCGAGCAGACCAGTGTTGCCAGGTGGCCGCCAGCGTTAAAGGTTCAGTGGCCCTTCATTGTATTCCAT